>JACDOX010000149.1:1739524-1792190 GCA_014549065.1 Cardinalis cardinalis
TTTCTGGGGCTGAGTTCCAGGTCCTGTACCAGGGCAGGGCTGTGGGGCAGAACCCCCTGCTTTTCCCTTTCTGGGGCTGAGTTCCAGGTGCTGTGCCAGGGCAGGGCTGTGGGGCAGAACCCCCTGCTTTTCTCTTTCTGGGGCTGAGTTCCAGGTGCTGTGCCAGGGCAGGGCTGTGGGGCAGAACCCCCTGCTTTTCCCTTTCTGGGGCTGAGTTCCAGGTGCTGTACCAGGGCAGGGCTGTGGGGCAGAACCCCCTGCTTTTCCCTTTCTGGGGCTGAGTTCCAGGTGCTGTGCCAGGGCAGGACTGTGGGGCAGAACCCCCTGCTTTTCCCTTTCTGGGGTTGAGTTCTCCTCACCACACACAGTTTAACACTCTGAAAGGGGAGCTGTGACAGTCAGAGGTGTTTGGTGCCACTCTGAAACAGAAAGTGGCAATTGAGAAGTCAGGGGTCATTCTCTGCCCTCAAATAAAACAAGGAATGTGTGTGACCAGTGAGCTTGAGCCATTTGGCCCAGTRAATAAGATGCTTGATACTTGCAAGTGCAAGTTTGAGAAAAGCAAGTAATCCTTTTCTTCCTGGTTATTTTTTTCCCCTCCAGTTTGATCTGCTGCTGTTGGATGTCTGTGTGTAAGGGCAAATGTTTATTGAAAAAAAGCAACCTCGTTTCATAAGTCAGGAATTGCTTCTGTTTAACATGCTTGTTCAAAGAACCATAATCTGTTCCTTTGCTTCTGWGTGCCTCATGCAAACAGCTGGGGTTTATTGGGGGTTTATGTGGTTTAAATTGGGGGTTTATTGTAGGAGTTGGGGGGGTGGTTGTTCTTTTTTCATCAAATCCTGTTTGAGTAAAATAAAGAAAAGCTTTTAGCTGTCTATATGAATGGTCTGATGGCAGACTTAGATTAGAAGTTTTTGAAGTAGCATAATTGTGGCTCCAGAATGATGTCATGATAGATGAAAATTAGTGCTCATAGAAAATAGTAGAAAGTTATAGTAGAAACTTATACTCATAGAAATAAGTATTTTTCATACTTCTGTCTCAAGCAATGATAACAGCAAAAGMGTAGTTGAAAATTACAGAAACTATGTATTTTTTTGTATCCAAAGAGTTGATTGTGCATGTAGTTTTTTTTTCTGCTCTGTTTTCATATTTCAGCTATGTTGGACTGAACTCTTGATGTCATGTTTGACTCTTTAAATATCAAGCAGAAAGCTTTATGGCATTAATTTTATAAATAGACCTGGTACTCAAAAATAGTCCTATTGATAATCAGCTTTGTCTGTCTTAGTTCTGKAATGATCACTACATGTTTGTGTAACTGAAAACTGTCATATATAAATTCAACTCTWTTTGGAGCTGATCTGTGGAACAGCATATAAATAACTAATCAATAAGAAATGTGTGTTTTTCCTRTATTTTCCTAGAATTGGAATTTTGCTGTGCAGTGGATTAAGAGAAAGCTGTATCTTTTTTCAYGAGAGTTTCTCTTTAGTATTGCATCAGTTTCATGGTTCTGGAAATCGATGAGTCTGCTCTGAAATGGATTTTGCTGCCCTTCTTTTGAGTTCTTCTCCCTGGTTAAGACGCCTGATGGCATTGGCTGTGCTTCGCTGTAGTGTCAGTGCTCCACAGGAGATGGGGATCCCTGTGCCTGACCTGGAATGTCTCTGCAAAATCTGTGTTGAAAGCTAGAAATAAAGCTAGGGATTTAATTGGCATCTATAACTCTGTCATCTGTAGTCTTTCTAGCCTAATAATCTGTGAAAAAACACTATTTAAAATTGTTGGCCAGAAGGATTTCTTGTTAATATTTTAATTTAAAGTTTTCTCAGTGCTATTTCCAAAGTTAAGAAATTGATAGGATTTTGGGGGGTTTCTTTAGGGTTTTTGTTTATTTCTTGATGACGTAGGGCCCTAAATAGGGAATTAGGTCTTCTGTGAGGAGATGCAGAGCGTTCTGTGCCGGTGCTGTGTGTGCCCCGGCTCCGGTTGCAGGCGGGCAGGGCTCCAGCAGCGCTGCCCACCTCGGCTGTGTTTGCTCTGCCCCATCCCTGGTTAAACATTGATCGCTGCCCTGGCAGCCCTGCTGCAGATGGATGGCTTACTTTGGGYTTGCCTTTAAGTTGATGGCAATTTAAGTTTTCTTTTTCAGGTCTGTTACAAGCCGGGGGTAAGTTGGACCTAAATTCAAAGCGCAAATTAAGTGATAAATGACAAAGGGCTAATTGGAAATCTATGGATGAGCCCATTTCCTGCCATTGACTCCAGTGTATGTCGAGGTGGACTTTAWTCTGTGCCATGGAGCCCGAGGGTACCTGTGCCTGGCAGACTGGGCTTGGGATCACAMTTGTGTTTTGGGAAGTGTCTGTATGGCTTTTGCACAAATTGTACCTCTGAAGAAGAAAATAATTTCTTTGTACTTAATAATTTAGCAGAAAGGTGGTAGTTTTTAGGGTGTCTCAGAAAATAAGCTTTATTTCACTTTTACTTCTAATGCAGGTGCATTTGAGGGGATTGATGCTGACCTATAAAGCCTGTTGTCCTCAAGTTTGTGCCTTGTCTCACTGCAGTGGGAATGTGCTGAGGTCTGTCCTGAGCTGTATGTGTAGCACAGGTGGTAAAACCACTTTAAACTTAGTATGGAATCRAAAGAAAATTCTGCACAGTTGCAGTGATGGATGACCTGCAGTTGAGATCTTRAACTGCTTGTTATTTTGAATGCCTRCAGCTGGCCCTGACAGCTGCCAGAGCTCAGTTGTGGAGGGGGTTGATTAATTTATTTATTACTTTTTAGACATAACTGCCAGGCTGTAGAGAGGGGGAATACTGTAAAAATGTAAATATTTAAATTTCATTTCCTTCTTGGTGGCTCTGCCCTCCCTCTTTCTGTTTGGGCAGGAAGGTTTCAAAAGGATGAGTCTGTTGTTTCCCCAGCTGAAAGCACTTGAACATTCTGCTCTTGGAGTGTCCTCTTGCCCTTCCAACCTCAGCAGAAGCAACTCACACCTTCAGAAGAAGTACAGCTTGGTTGCTTTGCAGTTTCTGATGGGAGCAGCAGCACAGCTGCTGCTGTCTCTCTGCTGAAGGAAGATGGAAAGGGAATTAAGTAAACAAGGAATGCTCGAGTCATCTTTGAAGGCAGGAGAGTTGAGTCTACAGTTGGTTTAACTGTCTGGATTACTAACTGTAGAATGAAACAGTTTATTTGTGTGGTCTTCAAAAGARTGTGTGCAAGGTGAATGATGCCCAGATTCCTCCATGCTCAGTTGGGATGTGTGCTTGAGGCTGCAGGGTGGTACCTGTGGATGCAGAGCTGGCCCTGGCACACAGCTCCCTGAGGCTCTAGTGCCTCCAGGAGTTTCCCTTGAGGAGCTGAAGCTGAGCTCAAGCCCAGCTCCCTGGGGCCTGCCCAGCTGTTGGTGGGGTGTGGAGCAGGAGGTGCCCCAGTGGCTGCAGGCTCTGCGCAGGACTTTGGGAAGTGGAAACACGAGCAAACCCTTTCCCTTTGCAAAACTTCAGCAAGAGATCAAAGGCAACCCTTTAACCTTGGGATGTGTTTTTCCTACCCAGACCTGGTTCCACATGTGCTGTTTCATCCCTGGTTTTGATCCAGACACTCTCTGAACTCACTTGAAGCTTTGCTCTCAGTGTCTTTGCTGCAGATTCCTTTCATTTTCTGGAGAGCACTCCTGTGCAGTTGACTTTGAACTATCCACATAAGGATCTATCATATAAGGAATTAACCCCCCTCTCTGCTGGCCAGAAAAACCTATGTGTTTGTATTTAAGGTGATAAAAAAACCCCAAATTAGGATTTTTTTTTTTTTAAAAAAAAAGCTACATTAAAATTTTGTCAGTCCTATATCTGCATTTCTCTTTTATTCAGTACAGAGCTGAAGAGATTAGGTGCTGTATTTTGTAACACCATAAGCTCTTATAACCAGCAATCAGTAAAACATACCTGTGCTCTTAGAAGCTCCTTTTGTTTGTGTCTGCTCTTGCTCYACGTCATCTGGTACCAAAAATAACTGACCCCATCTCAGTGGCATTGCCCAGCCAGTGTTTTACCACTGCAAGCTCTAGAGCTGACTCCAGCTGTTTGTGAGCCTGAATGTTTGATGCTGAAGTTGTGTAGCCTTTGGAATGTTTTCACTACTTGGTTGTGGTGGGAAGTGTTGGATGGGATACACAAACACCTCTGATGGATCAATATTTTGTGTATCTAGTCTGTGCTATATAGAGGCTGTAACTGAAGTGATTCACTTTGCACAGCAGAGTTGGAACATGCCCACAAAATGCTTTTGCAGAACACACAGACTCATATAGAAGAACATTTTTTCCCCAGTGCATTGCAGCAGGGAGATGTGTTTTGTTCTGATTCATCAGTCTTTTCTTTCTATTTCCTGTTTGAATTCYAAGGTGTGCAAGTTGAAACTGCCACCTCAGCAGAACTTGAGGTGCAAAGAAGTTGATATTGCACATGGACATAGATTGGTGGTTCTAGGGGGTCTTTATAGCATAATAAAATGGTATAATGTGGGTTTTTTCAGTAATAAGCATGCTATAACAATCTTTGTAGACTTCCTACTCTTCCTTCTTTTGTTGTGCCACCAGATGAAGGGCTGATGTGGTAAATTATGGAAAACAAAGTGATGTATGTGCCCCCTTGGGGATTTTTACCTACTGGAAATGAGGAGAGTTTGATCTTACAATCAATTAATTCTCTGAAGGTTATGGTCATCCTCTGGCAAACTTCTCCAGATGTAATTTGGTTCATCTTTTGGTTAACATGCAGAGCTGAAGACTGGATTGATGATGGCACCTAATTTTTAGCTCACAGGGTTTCCTTCCTCTGCTTTGCCCTTTCATAGCTGTTAGCTGAGCTGCTGTCACTTTGCTTTCTTTGACTTCAGCCTCTGAGCACTTAGTGCTTTATTGCTCAGCCCTCACACACTTCCCAGGGGAAAAAAACATCACCAGAATTATTTCTATTTCTTCCTTCATTGTATGTACCAAATTGTGGCTTTCTTTGGAAGATTGTCTTCTGCAGAACTCCCTACCACATTCCCTCTAGTTCCCTAGAAATGTGTAATTAGAATTTGGTGTTACAGTCTAAAGAAAACCTACCTTCCTTTGTTCCTTACAGGACTGGCTAGTTTTCCTCATTATCACGGAGCAGAGCTAATGAGTAAAGATATTTTAAAAAGAGTAAGCCCCAAACCTCAGCCTTGCAGAATGGGATGTCTGGGTAACTGTTAGTGACRTACCTTATCTTCTGCTTTATTTTTAGATGCTCTTCTACAACGGGTAGCAGAATTGGAAAAGGTCAATGCAGAATTTCTGCGCACAAAGCAGCAACTTGAGCAAGAATTTAATCAAAAGAGAGCAAAATTTAAGGAGTTATACCTGGCTAAGGAAGGTAAGTTCTTAGTTCTCTGAATTATTCTAAAATTTATTGAACTTCATCTTCAAATAATCCCTGYACGAAGCATAGGCTTTTAAACAGTTGTAATAAGAATGTAAGAGATTCAATAGGTGACTATTTAGCATTCTAGAATGAACTTTAGAGTTAAATTTAAAGATTTGSCTCATGGAAAGGAGCCAAAGCAACTTGATGTCCATGCAGAAATGCCACTAGTGAGTTTTCAGGGTGTGCTCTCTGAGCAGGAGCTGATCTGGTAAGTGGGAAGACATAGCCTGGATGCTGTGCTGTTTCTACTCTGTGGCCTTTTTTTTAATGTAACATTTATTTGTCTTAAATTTCCATCTGAGGTAGGCTGTAAGCAGGCAAACATTATAAAAGTTTTAGTACCAGCCAAGGGCATCTATTTCAATAAMACAATTTATAGGAAAATTTAAATCATATGAGCTCAAATATCTGATGAAGGATCAGAGAGTAAAGATAACTGTTCTGAGAGCCAGATTGATTTATCTAATTCTGATGATTTTCCTGTCTTTAACATATGAAAGCAGAGCCAAAACATAATGCATTAAGACTGCAGCTGCTATATAAGCTTATGAGAGCAGAWATACAACAGGCATAATGAAGATTGGATCATACAGCAAGCCTRTTTACTTGTGTTTCTAAGGCTGGATGAAAGGAAGTTTAAGATACAAGACACTACTGATGAGATCAGCAATAATTCTCCCATTTTGGTACAGTCAAAAAATACAAAATAAATTGTGATAGGTGAAGAAAAAACACCCCAACTTTCACAGCTACTGAAGAGAAGAGATGCCAGAGGAGAATATACAAGCAATTACTTTTCTTTTTTTTCACCCCCCCCAAAGGTTTTCCCCCTCCCTGTCTCCAAGACCCTCTCCTAAACATTCATTGGGGCTGTTGGGACCCATCTTTAATATTGTCATTTGAAAACTGAGAATATTAATACTACAGAGTCTTGTTTTTTTACACAAGGATTAATGTCCTTTTAAGTACTTGATTAGCTCTGGGTTCTATATTCTCTATCAGGGTGAGAGCACCAGGATTGATTCAGCTTTTTGGCCCTGAGGGAATTACATGGATATAGCTTGATGTTGGTTGTGTGCTGGCCAGATGTTTCTGCTAAAAGGGATTGCCATTGAAGCAGGCTATGTGGGCATGAAACACATATTTTGTGTTAGTGCTTTTGGAATTAATTATATAATATATGTCTTCCAGAGCTGTCTATTTCAGATTAACTGAGAACTAAGGAGGATAATACGAAGTTAGTTTAATTTTTGTTTATAGTTGTATAGTAGTAACAATTAGAGAACTCATGGCTGTTCCATTTAATGTATCCCTTTTTTTGTAGCTCAGTTTTACCAAAGTCTTTGGTAAAGAGGAAATTAGGCTGCATATTTTTCTTGTGTGGGCTCTCTAAAGTGTCACAGAGTGTTTTTGTTCAAGAAAWATGAAGTGTTCCATCCAAATTGAGAACCAAGTTGGTCCCAGAAATGGGGGGAAAACTCTTTTCCAGTCTGTTCCTRCCTTTTCCAGATTCATTACCAGAATGAGTTAAATAAGAACTGATGAAAAGCACAGTATATTGATCCTAGTTATATCTAGTGGGCTTTTGTCTGCATCCATAAGATGCTTCTTTAATAAAAGACAAGGGCAAGCAAAGTCAAGTAAAAGCATTCCCTGAAGAGACCTGCCAACATTTGTTCAGTCGTTACAGGTAGATGTTTTAATACCAGTGCTTCCTTCACTCCCTTCTGCTCTTTGCCATAGCAACTGGGGCTACAYTTCAGGTTGAATTCATGAATGCAGCTAAATGTGTCCAATGCTCCTTTCAGAGGACCTGAAAAGGCAGAATGCAGTGCTGCAGGCAGCCCAGGATGACCTGGGCCAGCTGCGCACCCAGCTGATGGAGGCCCACGCTGAAATGGAGAACATCAAGGCCATAGCCACAGTGTCAGAGACCACCAAGCAGGAGGCCATCGATGAGGTCAAGAGGCAGTGGCAAGAAGAAGTGGCTTCCCTCCAGGCCATCATGAAAGGTAACAACCAGGCAAGCTGTGCTGGGATCAGCCACCCTGATTTTATAAGGATTTGTGCCTGCTCTTCCTCAGAGTATGGGTAATTGTTATGGCTTGGGAAAGCTGCAGAATTGCTGGATGAAGTGTAGTTCTCAGGRTTGTGAAAAGGAGCTTGATGGGTTTTTTATTGTCAGCTCGAGGACAGAATTTAGAATTCATGGCCATGGGAACCTCATGTGTATGCAAAGCTTTTTTGTGGGACTATGAATGTGATACTTCATCCTTCCACAAAGATAAGTATGATGCCTGTAATTTGACAAGTCTGCAAACAGCTTTAAGSTGCCAGCATGATTCTCTTTTTTCCTTCTGTGTGAACACAGTTCTGCTCTCACATAGTCAAGTGTCCCTCAGTACTCACATGGGCCTTCCCCCAGGGTATTGTCTGCACATGCTGCTCTCTGTCCTGGGTGGTTTTTTTTCATGATAGTTCTGATATATTCCTTGTTATATTTGCACATTGCACAGCTGTTGACTTTTCTGAGACAAAGGAAATGAACACAAGGATATGAACTGGGAACAGACTATTGCCACAAATGCGTTTTCTTAAAGGTTCACAGACAGGATCACACTATCCTGAGCCTAGAGCCTGTCAGCTGGGGGCAGTTTTTCCATCACCTCATTGTGCTTTTCACCCAGAACAGACAAACCTTCATGTATATTGAGTACACAAATGTCTGTTTATTTATGATCTACACAGATACAYGAGCCTAGATTAAGGCTCAGCTGTGCCAGCTGCTGTCCCTGTGTAAACAGGCAGCTCCTSAGCTGAGATGGGTGGTGTGAATCCTGGGGAAATTGAAGCTCTGTGAGAAGTTTGAATTTCTTTGCATTTTGGAGTACCTTTTTAAGGCTCTAGTCATTTATTTGGATGAAGTACTTGTGTGCTGCTAAGTAGGATATTAGTCGTGTACATTACCTTGAAATTAGGAATTGCGTAGTTTTTGGGGATTGTTTCTCTCTGTTCTGTTGATGGTACTAATTGAAATTTAGTTTCAGTTCTTTTACTTACATATTTGGGTTTTGGGGCAGGAGTCTGAGGGAAGGGAGAGTTGTCCTAGTTTTGATTAATTATAGTAAATCCTTGAGTGGTTGAAGATGGACTTCCTAAAGCCCTGTTCTTTACCTTACATTGAAAATAAGTTTTGAAAATGCTATTTTCTAGAGACTGTCCGTGACTATGAGCTGCAGTATCACCACAGGATGGAGCAGGAGCGAGCTCAGTGGAGCCAGTACCGAGAGAACATGGAGCGGGAAATCGCAGAGCTGAGGAGGAGACTGTCTGAGGGCCAGGAGGAGGAAAACCTAGAAAATGAAATGAAAAAGGTACATTGCAATGGAGTTCCTCAGKTTCTGTTTGAGGATAGGCCCGTGGGGTCAGGCATGGGTTCATTGCTATGGCTGCTGTAATTCCTCAGCAGTTCACACAGCCTGGTGCTGCCGGCCTTTGTTCATGGAAGTCATCATGACCTAATCCATTTAAAGCCTTAAAAGCTTTGTTCCTAATTATGTGCATTCAGTGAGAGAATTGCACCTGAGAAGATGGTAAAGTTTAGCCTTCAGCTTATAAAAACAGGCAGCCTTGTCAAGGCACTTGTCATGATGTCAAATGAGCTCAAGTAAAACCACCTTTAGATTTTTCTGGATTGACTGCAGTTTTATAAAGTTTTCTTTAAATTTCTTTACTTTTGCTTCTTTTTCCAGCTTTTAAGGACTCAAAGTGGCCATTAAAACTTCAGAATGTCTAAGATGTCTTTCCTCTTTCTCTGAAGTAAGCCATGTTTGTGCATCACAGTTCTGCTGCCTCCCTAGGAAGTGCAGAACTTTGCTGTCACAAAACAACAGGCTCTTGATGATGAAAAATAATTGCTCTGGAATATGGACAGATATTGTTGTAGTTGTTCAAAGATATGACACCAAGAAAGGTTCATAGATGAAGTAGATTGAGGTGCCTTGTCTTGAGGTTGAGTTTTCTTTTTATTTTTGTTGAGGTTGATTTAAYGTGTTTCAGACAGGAAGGAAATTGAACCTGTCATAATAGATCAGTGCTTTATAAAAATCTTTGTGTATCTTATTATAATCACTTGCATTTTCATGAATCTCTCATCTCAGCAGGCTTACCTTAGTCTTCAAGGTGTTCTAACACAAATTTAAAGTAGTGACTGAAATTCAATAAAGTAGGTTAACACCTGGTAATCTGCCACATCGCTGCCTGTCCCTGTTTCTGCTTGCTGTCTGCAGAAGAAATGCAGTGTGGAATAGTACAAACATTCCACATGAGAAACATTTTAGCTATTTTTACTGTGTTGTAGTAAGCAATCAGTGTTAGTGTTGCAAAATGGAATACTATTTCTGRGACTTAGGAAGAGGTTCCTGACTATTGGTAGTTGTAGTTGCATTATTGTTGTGGGACTGCTGTTCATGGAGCCCTGATTTCAAAGGTAAGAGTCAGGGTAAAGCCTCTTCTAATCCCACTGCAATTGTAAGACATTGACTGTTTTTAAGAAAAAGTTTTAGTCTTATTAACAACAAAAAGACTTTGGTTGAAGCGAATGGAGGTTCAAAACTGAATCAGTGAGTCTTRTAGAAACAACCCAGAAGATGCAGAGTTCACAGTGTAAAAGTCCTGGCACTGCACTCCCAACTACCTGCCAATAAGCACTTCCAGAGAACAATCTCTCTCAACTGATTCATATTTTTAATCTGAAATTACTGATTGTGTAAGTTGAAATTGCAAGCTGCTGAGATGGCAGCACAGCTCACCTAAACTCAGTGGCTTTAGCAGAGAAGTTCAGCTTAGCAGATAAATAGCATTTTCAAGTATAGTCCTTTAAAAGGGAATTAAATATCCCTAAAGGAAAAGGTGATCAGTGTATTAATCTCTGGTAATAGGAGTTTGGAAAGCTTTCCAGGCCTGTAAAGCAGAGGAACATGTACCTTATGTAATAGGAGGGGGAGGGGGAAATCTGGTTTTCAGAGTGCAGCTTGAAATAATTGCTTAAACTGCTTTGCATGAGGTTTTAATCTTCTTTGTTATTATTAAACCTGTGAGGTTTTTCCTCAAGGAGACTAAGAATTAGATCAAAATTAGGAAGAGGACATTCAATTTTACCTAAAAACAAACAAGCAAATCCCAAGCCCATAAAAAGGTTTGCTTGGGCAGCAAAATAATGAATATTCATGTGTCAGCAGCCAGTGTGAAAAGAGGAACTTTCTTGATCACTTGKGATGTGTTATTTGAAGACTTGTAATCAATTCCTCATGCAAAATGGCATTTGCAGCCAGCAATGCTTATACTCCAACTTTTTATGTTCTCTTGTTAGAAAGAGCCTGTCTGGGGGAACTCATGCTCTTGTTTGCTTCTCCATGTAAATACATTTCAGGTTGCAAATTGCTAATTTCTGTAGAGAATTTGCTTGTTCTGTGATTTTGTATCATAAATTAATGATTTCTAAGAAATCATTTTCTAAGAAAACCTTGTAACTTTGTCTTCTTAATCTCCCTTCCCAACTCAAAAAAGGTGGATACCTTGACCTAATGATTAACATGCTCACCTAGTGATTAATCTTTCAGAAAACTTGGCAGTGATTTATAAAAATCTGTTTTCCTGTTGGGTTGTAGTACCAGATAGGTTTGGGGTTTTCTGTTTTCACAGCAGCTAAGAGCAATCTATCACAGCAGCTTCTACTTCCCTGCTGGGGAATGGTTGGGCTGACTCTGGACATGGGGATGAGTTGTGCCCAAACTTTGGCCACTGGCAAAATATGACTTGGCTTTTTTTTAAAAGTAAGACCTCATTTTCTGTTCAGGAAAGGATCTGTTTTGCTGTTGGAGCTGTGACGAATATAAATACTCTTCTTAGCACAGTTGTGTCAAACTCTGAGTAACAGAAGTCTGCAGAGCAGGTATTTTGTGTACAGAGAGAGCAGGAAAGTACAAGGCTACTGTTAGGARTTGTGCTTATTAGTCAGGAGAGGGGAAATTGGAAAGGAAGAGTAATCAGATTTCTGTGACAGAGTTGGCCATAAAATCTGATATACAGTAAGCTGTTATTGTTGGTAATGGTGAAGAACAGTGGGATAAATTTAGAGGAGTTTTAAATGGTTTTGTCCTACTTTAAAGAAAAATCTTCAAATTGTATCTGTGTGTTTTCCACTTGTCTCATTTTTAAAGAACAAGCTCAGGTATAATGTTACCTGGGATTTCTCCAGTCAGATGTTTGTTCCTCTGAAAATTACTTGGACTAATTTTTAGCATTATCTCTCCATGGAGTCATTTCCCTGCTGTGGTCTGCAGGTCCCTCAGTGTGTTCTGCAGCCCCTGTGCTGGGGGAAGCAGGTTTGGCTGGGGCAGAAGTGGTTTGGGTGCTTGGTTTTTGGTTAAGGAATGAGTAAAGATGAGCTGATCACCTGTAATGCTGTGGCAGTTGACAGCCAAGTTAAGTTTAATAAAAAGTTGAAAGGAAATAAATGTTTTAAGGATCACACCTCTGGAAGAGTCTGAATAACACCTCTTAGCACAGGAAATTTGGTGCTGTGGCACCTCTTGCCACATGTGACAGTATCTTTAAAAGTGGCATTTTTCAACACAACGGATATTCTTCTTTTATTAAAAGGTTGAGTGGAGCTTTAACCTCSATTTTGGATTCTCAGTAATTCTGCTTTATGTCCAGAAGCAGACCCAGGGCCCAGCACTGCTTTTGTTAGCAGAGAGAGGCTGTTGGAAGTGTTTAGCTCAAGATCACACTGACCTTTAATAGGGATACTTACAATATGTTGCAACCACAGTGTCAAACTTCAGCTCTGTTTACCAAGCAGTAAAAACTGGAGCAATTTTTCTGTGTGTGAAATGTGATACAGTTTTGTCTTTCCAGTTGTTCACAGTCTGGTTTTACTTTCAGAGAACTTTCTGACTGTTTCTCTGAACTGCTTGGTTCCTACACAGGCACATTTGTTGCTCTGTATTCTGTGGTGAGCCATGTGAAACCAGGCTGGCAGTGAAATATTGCTGCAGTTATCCTGAATAATTAGAAAAGAATGTTCAATTCATTCTATTAAATGAATAGAACTGATATGATAAATGAAATATAAAGCAATGCCTGAAGTGGAACTCCTGCTCCCATTTGTTTGAAAAATGTGACTATTGAGTTGCTGGCTGCAAGCACCAGGGTCTGGGTGTGTATGACAGTCACATGTCCCTGGTATTGAATTCACTGCCAAGTGACATCCCTTGCTTTCCTCACAGCTTTTATTGGTACTTCAGCAGTGACAAATGTAGCAGAAATAAATTAAATGTAAAGACATTTAATTTAGTGTTGTGTTCACAATTTTCTGTAAAGCTTTAAAATTGTAGTGCTTATATAATTGACAGGTATTGCAGTAACATTTTATTTTATTAATTTTAAGTTAGAAAACTTCAGTGATTAAAAATATTTTCTATTTCTCTTCCTGAAAGTCTTGCACAGTACAGTTGTCAATAAGCTCACTAGAAATTGAAAGTCAAACGAGTAACCTCTAAAGTCTGCATTCTAGTCTAGTTTCAAAACCAGACATGAGTGTTATCATTTACTGTCTGTCTTTGCTGATGAGGTTATGAAAGGTGCCATCCTTTGAAACTGCAGCTTTGGGGCACAGCTCCCTGCCCTCCCTCCCCTGCTGAGTTCTTCCAGTAGAAGACAGAGAACAGCGGAGCTTTCTGAGCCTGATGCACAAAGCCAGCCCAAATTAGAATGCTGGAATTCTCTGTGCCTTGGAGAGTTCCACTGCAGCGAGTATTTGAGTGTTCTGCTGGCTCCTGGGGAGTCTGKGGGAGCTGCTCCTTTCACTTGGAAAGTCTGCAGTGCATCCCTGAAGGAAAGGCAGAGCATTTCAGAAATGGGGATGTCAGGGCTGCACGTTAATGTGCAGTTCTGGTTTTGAACCCTGAATGCTGTTTCTCATATTAATTCTTGCTATTTTTAACTTTTTTTTTCCCTTTCCTTGAAACAGTCCTCTAATTCTGCTGCTCTTTGATCTTCTCAGAACTGCTTTTTGAAAGAAATCATGGGATAAATTGTCTATATATAGTTTGAAATATTCAGTACAGTAGCACCAAAACCTGATGCTGCATCAGTAGTAATGGAAAGTTGAAAAATGATCGTCTAAAAGAAACTGAGCTACACTAGGCATTACTGTGCAGCTCCATTTGCTTTTAACTTTTTGAGTAAGTAACTGCATGATCAGTACCTCACTAGGCATTTCTTTTGGAGTTTTTCATATGTGCTATGTGGCAGCAGGTCGTGGGACAGTTAGGCCTTCAATAAAGGAAAA
The DNA here is from genome assembly GCA_014549065.1 of Cardinalis cardinalis. NCBI lineage: Eukaryota > Metazoa > Chordata > Aves > Passeriformes > Cardinalidae > Cardinalis > Cardinalis cardinalis. Next base: position 1,753,356 of record JACDOX010000149.1, read on the forward strand.
GTGCACATTGTTTTAAATGCTTGAGCCATATATTTTCTCCCAGGCATCAAGAGTGATAGATTTGCTAACATTCTCTTTTAWAACAGATATTTGTGGCTTAACCCATACGTAGATTTAAAATTTAGTTGCCTTCTGTGAATGGAGTATCAGTTCATTGTCACAGAGATGGCTGCTGAACTAAATAAACAGCAATAAGATGAGCATTGATAGTGGAAGTTTAGACAGCTTTTTTTGTTGATGTGGAGATTTTCTCCAAATGTCTCCAGTAATGGGAACTGTTGTGAAAATTCTGATGATGCATTACAATTTATTGTCTGAACTTCAGGCTCAGGAAGATGCCGAGAAGCTGCGCTCGGTTGTGATGCCCATGGAGAAGGAGATTGCAGCTCTAAAGGAGAAACTGGCAGAAGCTGAAGAAAAAATAAAAGCAGCATCAGAGGTGAGGTGGAGCTCTAACTGGATCCTGATTTATATCTTGCAGCATGCTAGTTTGATGCAGACAAGTCAAATTTTATTAGAGAGAAAAAGGTGTCTTGGSAAACTCTTCATGCCCTTCTTGTCTCCTGGAGCTCAAATATCGTGTTTGGCCTAAATATATTTTTGCATCTTTTTGTTTTGAGAGTTGCACTGTGTGTGTGTGGAATCTGGGTTTAGAATAAATGACACAGCTCCAGGTCTACTAATAATAGAAAAGGCTCTAGAAAAATATCTGCTTTGCACTTCTCCCAGCCACCTGGCCTCTGGGTTATTGGCACACTTGGAGCCACGAAGTCAGACTTTCCCATTTGAAAGGCTTAAAGGGCAGCAGATGGAAGGTTTGGTGTCCTAGGGCAGGAAAGCTGTCCCCACCATCAGTGCAGTCACAGCCCAAGGCTGTCCTGAGCCCTGGCTTGGCGTCGGCGCGTCCCGTGCTGTGCTGAGGAGGATGAACAGCAGCTCTCTGCAGCCAGTTAGGAATTGCCTGAAGGCTTTGGTTTTCTCTAAGATAAAACCTCCTGTGATTTCTGACTCAGCAAACTGTAAAACTGAATAGTGCCATAAAGAAATTTTTCAATTTGTTCCTTGTTCCAAGATGGAATCCATTTCTCCAAGCATCMTGTCTGGCAGATGTTTATGTAACCCTGTCTTAAAAGGTTCTGACTGGAGATTCTTCAGGACACTCATTTCTGCTATCAAAAAAAAAGAAAAATCCACATCTATTTCTTCAGTATTTCTTTATATAGTTGCTTTTTGTTGATAGATTTTCCTTCCTTTTTGCAACAGTCTTTCATGAGTTGGAAAGTTTCTTTTCTTGTCTGTCCCCAAGTTTTCTCTCTTCTTAGGCTTACTTCAAGCTTGCCTCTTTAATTTTTTCTGACTATTATGACTACTCTGTTTTGAATTAATGAGTTCTTAGCTTATCAGCATTTATCAGCTATTTAGATCCTGGCTATCACCACTGATTACTTCACTGTCTGCTTTCCTGAGATATTTCCCTTTTCACCATCTGTGCTCAGTGCTGCTGTTGTGATCCAGCTGCTATAACTGTGATACACTGATAGGTTTGACTTAGAATTTTAATGAGTARCTCATTCACAAGTAAATACCAGCACTACTTACACATTGGTRGTTGMATATTTGGGATTTCTCCAAATAAACTGGTCCTTCAGCATCTGTACATTACCTGAACAGGCAGCACTATAACTTCTAACAAGAAGGAAATGTCTGAGAGTGTTCCCCCACTGAGCTGGTTATTTTTTATTCAGGTTAAAGAACTGAACCATTATTTAGAAGCTGAGAAGTCGTGTAGGACAGACTTGGAGATGTAYGTGGCTGTTCTCAACACACAAAAATCAGTCCTGCAAGAAGATGCAGAGAAGTTGAGGAAGGAGCTGCATGAAGGTACCCACCTAACAATAGTCCTTTGACTCTCTTCCACTGAGAGCAAAACCCAGTGGAGCTGTGAATTCTTTTATCATTTCTTACTTGAACTTGATGAAAAGAAATTGGGAGAGGGAAGCAGRACTTGTAAATGTGAAAGGCCATGAAATGTCTGTAGAAGAATTGAATGTGGAATTCCCTTATGTCAGAAAAACAGCAGAGTCATTCATTCCCTCAAGGTTTGTTGTTAAATATCTGCTAAGTTTTTAAAGCATTGCAAGCTTCATTCTTGCTGAAGTGATTTTAGGTGTGWATTGTATTTGTGCATAATTATGAGCATTATTTCCATAATGTATAGGCCTGGCTCCCTGAGGTGTGGCAGTGCTGAGTGTGGAAATGTCCCTGTAGGGCRCCACAGCCCAGGGTCACAGCAGAGGAGTGGAAACCAGGACCTGCTGCTGAAGTAAATAGGGATGTAGAAGTTTTCTGAAACCAGCACTAAAAAAAAATCCTAAAACTGTTAGAATTCATGAATGAAGTTGAGGCATTAGTCTTCTCACTGGGAAATCTTGAACTGTCAGTAATATATCCCTAGTCACAAACCAAGTTTGGAAATTAGGAAAATGGTGTTTGAAATAAGACATTATTAACCTAAATAGTTGTTGAACAAAGCCTGACTGTTCTTGATTAAACCAATAATTACTTTTATTCCTGAAAATGCTTCYCTTTGGAAAAGATATTTAAACGCTTGTGGTTCAGAAGAATTTTTTCTCTGCTTGCATAGTTTGCCATCTCCTAGAGCAAGAGAGGCAGCAGCACAACCAGCTGAAACACACRTGGCAGAAAGCCAATGACCAGTTCCTGGAGTCCCAGAGGCTGCTGATGAGGGACATGCAGAGGATGGAAATTGTGCTCACCTCAGAGCAGCTCCGGCAGGTGGAAGAGCTGAAAAAAAAGGATCAGGTTACCTGCTGCTTTCCTCTTCTTGCTTTTATTTATTTTTTTGTAATACTGTAGGTTTACTGTGGTGTAACAGGCATGGAAATCACATGTTGGGTGCAAGTGTGGTAATAGCTCAAAAAATGAGAACTGACAGTTTGAACTGAAATCTCCCCTTTAGTGACAGCTAGCAGTTATAACAGACCCCATTTGGACAAGTATTTTAWTAGTGGTGTATATAAGAACTCTAATGGTGCCAGTATTAAATGAAAATTTTAAAATATCCAGAAATTACTCTTGGAGGAAGGAGTCATCTGTGATGCAAAATGTCTGGGTTAAGGATGTCAGCAAGTTTCACTTCTTTCTAAGTTTTTTCAGCCTTCCAGTACATATCCTAGGCATAAATTAAGACTTTCATTTTAAATTAACTTACACACATATTTATGATTTAGTGATCTATTAGGGTTTTTTCTTGATTYCTTATATTCCATCATTTAATGATCAAGGCACTTCTTATTTCACTTTTTTTTAATGTTCATGCTTGTGTAATGGCTGTTAATGGGTCTGTTAGGGGTAGATATGTTATATATTTATAGTCTATACAGCAGCCAGTGTAACAGATAGTTTTGTTCCTTGCTAATCTTTATAATTAGAATTTTAAACTAGGTAATATGCTTTTTGAATAAAATCATTCTAGAACATGAATCAGGCACTAAATGTGCAAAGTTCTCACTTCAGTCAGTTTGGGTGCCTTGTGAAATGAAMACTGTATTTATTAACTAAATGAATATTTATATGAAAACCACTGGGTTTTAACCCAAATAATCCTTTTCAGTGTCTTCTCTGTAGCTTAGTTTATCATGAAAGCTGATGTCATGACTGTTATGGGGAAATTGAATCCCATTTTCTGTGTATGCTCTATTGACCACTGATTTTTAGGAAGAAGATGATCAGCAAAGGCTTAGCAAGAGAAAGGAAGAGAAGCAAAAAGATTCAGATGATGAAACAAAGGCTTCATGTTCTCTGGCCCCTGAAGAAACCCTTACCCAGCTCTCTAATGAAGAGGTAAAACAATTGAATCTTTCACTTGTGCTTGGGCATTCCTCAGGGTGTTCAGTGCAAATAAAAATGCAGAGTTACAGCCCTCTATTCTCTGTAGCTTCTAATCTTATTAGGCAATAAAAATCCACAGAGTTGCACTTGAATCTATAAATCCTAATTAAGATTGGAAGACAATAGTGCACCATCCTGAGAGGTGCCATTAAAAATGGTAATTTACATTTTGCATTCTGGAGGTTAACTGCTGGTAGGTTCTCCTGGGATTTCTAAGCACGTTCTAACACACCTAAATGTTCAGGATTAAGCCAATTATATCTGAACATTCAACAAGAGTGTTGTAGCTACTTTGCTAATCAAATTGTTGAATTCTGTGCTTAGCCTTTCTTAGGGTCCATTTTGGTTTTGTGAGTCAAATGAAGGAAAAATTAATAAAAACCCACAAGGTTTTGTACTACAAGAGCTTATTTAACCTTCAAGAGACTTGAGTGAGCCTGTGTTTTGCCTGKTTTTTTATCATTTTTGAAGGGAAATGTACTTTATGTACTTTAACAGATGTATTCTGAAGTAATTCCTGTACTTTTATCAAGAATTTGTAACGGTTCAGAATGCAGAAAGATGTTCAGAATCATGAGATCTAAATGTAGCTGAGATCTAGTTCTACCCTTTAGCCTACAGTCACTTTGTTTCAAATACTGTTTGTATCTTCCATGTCCAGATATGCAAATGATTCACATTGGTGAGGAACAAAAAATTTATATGCTGATGTTTTCTTTAATCTCGGTTCATAGCATATTCTTTAGTCCATCATTCACAACACTTACTTGCTTCTAAGATTTATACATCATGGAAAATTTATATTTTGAGAAGGAGCATAATTTTCAGAGTGATTTGGGTTTGTATATGTGTTTGRGTTTGTTATTTATGACCATTTTAGCTGTTCAGAATATGTTTTATATGTTGTAATCAGTCATTCATCAGTTCTTACAACTTGTTATAATTTGTTATAGCTTCTAAGATCCTCTCTCTTGGGCAGTTTGCAATACAAACAGATGATTTATTAATACTGTTTTGGTTATCACAGAACAGCTGTAGCCTGAAAATGCAGTTTTATGTAAGTCTGTATTCCCTTGAATTTTTATTATGAACTTGTGTATATACATGCAAATATAAATATTCCACCTAAAAGTGATTAAAACTAGGCATTTACAACAGTCATAAACCAGTAGTACATTATATATATATATATATTATAGGTTACAAGCACTTAGATGAAGTGCCAGCAGCCTGCTGGTCTCTGGACCTATTTCAGAAATGATAATTTTTCTCAAGAGCCTGGTTCCAGTGTTACTTCCTTATGTGTCTAATGGCAAAGCAGAAGTGCATAATATTTTGGAAGGTATTTTGAAAGCAGTCATGTGCTTTTTAAATAAAGCATTACTGCTCTCTTTTCAGTGCTACAAAAAACAAAAATAGATCGAGAGGCTCCATGTGCCTGATACACATCACAGGACGATTTGTGGGGCTTCTGGTGCTGGCATTCCCCAGGATACCTTTGGGTCTAAGCCCAGCCTTTTCCCTTTTCTTTTTTTTTATGTACAAATAACATTGTGAAGGCAATATTTTGGTATTTTGTTAGACACTTGAAGCAGAAGAGAAAAATAGAAGAACAACATATACTTGTCAATGTAGAGTAGACTTTAAGTATATTTTTCTCTGTTTATTTTTGTGCTMATGCAAAGTGTTTTGTTTTATGAAAAATTTCTGAATTTCTTTTTGGAAGTGGAGTAGCTGCCTTCTGTTGTGTAGATTATGGTTTTAGAGGGGATGTTGCAAGTACATCTCTTCAGGGGAAGCATCTTGCCTTTMACATTGGAAGATAGAAGGTGTGTCCTTGCTTGTCTGGCAGGAAGGTAGTCTTRCAGAAGCACTCTGTTAAAAGAAGACTTTTTAAACTTGTTTTATTTGGTTTTGAATTCTAGCTGGTTCATTTCAGTTCTCTGTCCCTTTTTCTGTGACCTTAAACTTAGAGAGCAGATGTTCTTGCCAAAGAAATTTAAACTTGCCTTTGCCATTCCTTGTAATTAGTGTCTAGCATTCCTCCTGTACCACTAAAATGGAGTCAATATTTGTTTTATTCCTTGATTTTCAATTCCAGGTGCATGTGAACAGCACCCATGGCTCAGTCCATTCCCTGGATGCAGACTTGCTTCTTTCCTCTGGCGAATCCTTCAATAARGCAGACACTGATATGTTTAAAGATGGACTTAGGAGAGCACAGTCAACAGACAGTCTGGGCACATCTGGATCCTTACAGTCCAAAGCTTTAGGGTACAACAACAAAGCAAAATCTGCTGGGAACCTGGATGAGTCAGATTTTGGACCACTTGTTGGAGCAGATTCAGTGTCTGAGAACTTTGATACGGCTTCCCTCGGATCCCTGCAAATGCCCAGCGGGTTCATGTTGACCAAAGATCAGGAAAAAGCAATCAAAGCAATGACACCAGAGCAAGAAGAGACTGCTTCCCTGCTCTCCAGTGTCACCCAGGGGGTGGAGAGTGCTTATGTGTCCCCCAGCGGGTACCGCCTGGTCAGCGAGACAGAGTGGAACCTGCTGCAGAAGGAGGTGAGTCCCCCTGCCCTGCTCCTCCTCTTCCTCCTGGGCTCTGCCGAGGGCCAGCTGGGAAAGGAACAGCTCACATCCAGGGCAGATGTTCACTTTCMCCTCTTGGAGTGCTTCTGTAGGTGAAACACATCCAGTGTAAGGTGGATGAGCTGGCCCTGCCCCTGGGAYAGGCAGCTTTACTAAACACAAGGTGCTTTGGCGTTTGAGGAGGAGGCTGTGGAACTCAGTATTGTCTGAGAGGGGGAAATAAGGTGGGAGAACTTCAGGAGAAAATGGAAAGTTGAGGAGAGGGCATTATAGAGGAGCTGGGGGTGAGTAGAAGGCAGAGAGGAGCAGAAGCAGCAGAGCTGGGGGTGCTGCTCTGTGTGCTGGGGGTGTTTGCTGAGGGCTGAGCACTTTGGAAATGAGCAGCCAAACTGTGCCCAAGGCACAGAGTACCACAGAGAGGCTCCAGGAAATTGTTGGGGGCTTGCATCATCACAAACCCATTTCTGAGAGCAGCAAGCAGCAGATTAGATTGAACCCTGGGCCAGTTGCACTGGGGATGACCAAGGAAATTGTTGCTTCTGGGTGTTCTGCCTGTCAGTTTTTCGGCAGCTTTATATGATGCCATTTCAAAGCTTGTATTTGGTTTTTTGCTGAAAAGTGGAGTATTTGGGATTTCCTGTGGTTTTTCTTTCAGAGGATGAGAGGCCAAGGAGCAACACTTTAGGGGGTTGAGAAGGTGGGGGGAGATAATAATCCATACTGGGTGAAAAGGGAGACAAGATGGGAGTAAAAAAAAGTAAATAAGAATGTAGTGAAGGAGAAAAGGCCAGATGAAGACCAGATGAAATGAAGAACTACTGATTTTTTTTTTTCTCAATTTGTTGAAATTTAACTTAGTGTAAATCATTGCTTAGGAGGTCTCTCCAAACCTGTTGTAAAGTTGCTTTGTTATTGTTCTTRTTTTCCTACTGATTTGCTACATCTGGAGAAATTACAGCATCCTGAGCTCAGAGCTGAGTTGAATCCTTACTCTTGAGTGTTCCTTTGCCCTGTTKACATTTTGATGACACTTCAGCCCTGTTTCAGAATCCAGGACAGAAATGCAGCTTCCCACATGTTCTGGAGGCACGAGCACACACTGGGGTGTGAATGCCTCTTGCTGTGGGTTGGACATGGAGCAGCAAACACAAGCACAGATTCAGCTCAAACTTGACCTGCAGTGGAACTTTGCTAAAACTTCCATTTATCCTTTTGTCCAAAACCATTGCAGTTCCAGCATGACAGCAGGTTTGCTTTCCCTGCTGCCTGCCCCAACACTGTTATTTTCTCCTCTCTTGTTTTGTTTCTCTTTGTCAGAAGAACCCAACAGTCATTGATGAACTCTTTGTGTCATGGTTTTTTGTGCTAATGGTGGGACCCATGGCAGGAAAAGCTGAAATCCCCCAGGTGATTTGAGTTATCCTTCACTTGTAGAGCAACTCAATCCTGCCTTTACATGGTTCTGCCACTCTTTTGTCTGCAATGCTTTGTGGCCACACCACACCACACCACACCTGAGTGTGTGTAGCATTCCTGCATTCCCTGGAGACTCCCCTGGCTCAGGGCAGGTGCTGACTCTGTGTCCTGCAGGTGCAGAATGCAGGGAACAAGCTGGGCAGGCGCTGTGACATGTGCTCCAATTATGAGAAGCAGTTGCAAGGGATCCAGATCCAGGAGGCTGAGACCAGAGACCAGGTGGGAATTCTCTCATTGCTTTAGCCAGGCTTTTGCAGCTTTTTGAGCTACTAAGGGTTCTGTTTTATTCACTGGTTTTAACTGACTACTATCAACATACTGGATAACTTGACATAACTTGATTTGTTATTCATGTGTGGTCAAGTACATKAATTTCTTAGGGATTCACCTTGAGGAACCCTTTATTTGATGCTGTAAGGCCATGCACTAGTGTTCTATAAAAAGTATCATGCCTATGCTGAAGTCAGTATCTTTAATAATTTATATTTTAAAATGCTTGTCATGCATTAAATTCTATTATCTTTGATASTGTAAGATCTGTTAACAGAAAAGGACCTCATCCTAGCAGCATAAAATGACTTTCAAGTCTTGGAGGATATTTGTTTCCTGCCATATACCAAAGAACAATTTTCAGATGGGTGTGGAAGGCATGAGTCACATTGTGCTTTGAAATAAGTGATTGAAGTCATTACATGGCCATGGTCCAGTGCAGTTTGATGTCCCATGTTTCCTTAGAGAGATAATCTGTGCTGGAGCCTGTTTCAACAGCAAAAAATTCCTGGGTTTCATAGGATTTTTGAGGGATTTTATGTTGTTAKTTTGAGGAGTGAAAGGGTTCAGGAAATAAATTCTCCTCAAGAGAATGAAAAATGAATTAATTTTGTTGTGACAACACAGGTGAAAAAGCTGCAAGTGATGCTGAGGCAAGCTAATGACCAGCTGGAAAAGACAATGAAAGAGAAACAGGAACTGGAGGATTACATGAAACAAAGTGCTGAAGACTCCTCTAATCAGGTACAAGGATTTGGTAATTGAGGTCCAGGAATGATGAAATGTTCTTCAAAAGTATGTGACAAGAACTTGTGGTTTTTTAGATATGGATGGGCTACTGGCTGTAGAGGCAACACAAATGAGAATTTCTAGAGTTAGTTATGCTCCGAGTCTGCCACAGTTTCTAGAGAAATCTGTTGTGTCTCTAATATTGTGTTAGCCAATTTTGGCCTTAAAATACCATTTCTAATCATGAACTCCATTACAGAGTGGCAGTAGGAATTTGAGTAATGTTTGAGTTTTGGAGTGACCTGTGCCTGAAATGACCCAAACATGCAAACAGAGCCCTGTGCCCTGGGCACAGCTTTGTTCCTAGGAGAGTGGTTCTGTTCCACCACCTGCTCTTATCAACGTTTGACACCCAGTTAATGGGCTTGTGGTGAAGAATGCAGTAATGAGGAGCTGAGCAGGCATTAGCAGGGCCAAAATAGGCACTGAACTCYTTTAAAATAATAGCTCACTGGAAAGATTTTTCAGTCTGAGATGTATACCTAATTCTTSTGGAACATTGAAGCCAAATATAATGGGTGGTAGTCATAGTTAAAAATAAAAAATAAAAAAATCATCATCTTTGGCCTTTTAAAGCTTAGAATAGTAGGTGCATGCTGTGTACCAGACACTGAATTTACTTCACTTGGGCTGGAACTTTGTCTCTTCCATCCTCCCCAGTATTTTTTCCTCCTACAGAAACAATCATTAGACAAAGTCCAGCTTAGACAACAGAAATGTGTTTATATGTTCTTCTGGCTGTACCAGGGTGCTGTTAATTAAGTAATAATTAATCTTACATGTGTTGTTCTGGAATGACTTGTAAAGTTTTTGAAGGTGGGTGCTTTCGGAGAAAGGTACAAAAATTCAAAAAATGCTGAAAACTTAGARAAAAGCTCTTCAGTTTCCCTTCAGTGTCTCTGAAGTGGCTTACATGTAAATTTTATTAGAATTAACTGTTGATTCAGAGTTTGGTAAGTAGAATATAAAGATATTGTTGATGCAGAAACACWGCATCTGTCCTTACTGCCTGGAGCTGCTTTCCTGCTTGACTGAGTGAAGAATTAACATAAACTTCAGTGGCTTAGTTTGAATTTTCAAAGTACCTATTAGTAATGATAACAGGCAAGAGAACTTATTTCTTTTTCAGAATCTCTTTCATGCTTTATATCTTACATGTCTGTCTGTGTTTTCTTTCTTTAAGATCTCCTTGCTCATGGCCAAGTGTCAGAAGTCAGAGAATTTCCTCAGTGAGCTGCAGCAGGCATTTCTGCAAGCCAAGAGAAGTGTCCAGGAGCAAATGGTAAGACAGGTTAATTCCAGAGATCATGAGCAGCCCTGTTTGTCTGACCCTGGGAGCTCAGTGTGTCTGTAAAAGGCTTTGTGTGCCCAGCCAGGCTTGGCTGGAGAGGGCTGAGAATCTTCACTTGCAAAGGGCCTGGGCCAGTGAGCTCTGATGGCAGTGCTGGGGCTGGATCAGTTTGTGTCACTCTGTGCTGCTGTCTGTGTTCCTGCCATTCAGGAGCAGGGAGATCACTGCTCAGTTCTTTCCCCCTTATTCACTGTCCAATTCCATGTCTCTTTGCTATCTCAACTTCACCTCAAATCTGAAGACAGAAGATTTTCTCAAGGCTCTTTTTTAGGATTCATCACAAGTACCATCATTAGTGAMTATTTTCTCAGGTTTTAGAGATGAATGATCAGTGTTGTTGCAGGTCAGACTTWAAATAGCAGCCCTAACACCCAGGGAGAGATATGTATGGAAGCTTAATTTTTTAAAACTATTTTTGAACATCTTGTTGGAATTAAGCCAGAGAATTGGAAGWGGACCTCATGTTGTAGAACTAAGTTTGACTTCCTTAGAGCAACTSATTCCTTTCTGTATCAGAATCAAATTTCTCCTTTTTTCCTCCCTGGCACAGCATTTGTGGGGGACCAAGAGAATTCATCCTCATGAACCCCAGCATTGCATTTTTGGGGTCAGAGATTGTATGCAGCACATCAGGGCATTGCTGGCAGAGATGCTCTGCATGAGAACATGTCTGGTGGTTGTGCAGGAGATTCAGAAAATGTGTTGATCTGAGTCTGCTCCTCCTGCTATTGCTCAAGTCCCTGGTTCCCCATTTCCATTCCTCTTGGAAAACTCCCCTGGATTTTTTTTTTCTTTTGTAATGCAAGCAAAGCCATGTCCTRTTCATCCCTTTTCTTTCCATGGGGTCAGCTGTTCTGGTGCTCTCCTGGGAGGACAATGGGAGGCAGACACCCACCATGGAAAGTTCCAGGGTGAATATTTTGGGTTTTTGGATAACTTGCTCCTGGAAGCACCTGTGGTTCCCCACCCTCCTTCCCCTCCATGAGCACAGCCAGCTAATGGATAAACACAGGGGGAAAGTGGGACACTGAACAAAGCTGTATTTTATTTATCACTGCCTTCCTCCTCTCTGCCTGGACCCTTAAAGTTTGCCTTGCCAGGCAAGAGGGAGCTGCTGGTGTTGATGCACAGCATCATTTTGTTTCCCTTCTTTACAAAGAATATAATTTCACCAGACTGCTGAAAGTAGGGGTAGTAAATGGGGCAGAAGAGATCTGAGCATGACCCTCAGCATGAATTTCTGCTTTTCTTTGCATTGTAGGCTGTCCTGACTCAGTCAAGGGAGCAGGTTTCAGAAGAGTTGGTGAGACTGCAAAAAGATAATGAAAGTCTTCAAGGAAAACACAGCTTGCATGTGTCCTTACAGCAGGCTGAAGATTTCATTCTACCAGAAGCAACAGAGGTAAAACATTTTTAAATCATTAACACCARCAGTGCTTGTGAGTATTATTCTTTTTCAAAAAGCTGTCTCAAACAGCACAAAGAACAGTAAGTGGGKTTTTAACCCTGGAAGTCTGTGATGGACAAAGCCAGCCAGTGGTCCCTCTGTGCCATGGCTGCTTCAGGGTGTGGATGGATTATAAAACAGTTTACTGTGGCCTGACAGCTGCTCTGTGGTCAGTGGAGTGTGGGTCTGGCCYAGTTCAGCCAGTTCAGCTGCATTTTTCAACTGGGCACACAAGTACCCAGTCAGCAGAGCCCCACTGTCTTGATTCAGTAATTCAAGTGAAGCCAGTCACTTCTGTCCAGTTAAAACCAATGATAGCCCAAAGCCTTGAATAGTGATAAGCCTTATCATCCCTTCCATGGCCACTCCTTTCCTTTAAGCCTAAAAGCTTTGGTGGGGCTGAAGTGCAAGGGGAGCATCATAAACCCATGGGGATGTTTGCCATGTTTCCATTTCCTGTGGCCAAGCTGACTGTGGCTGTAATTCCTTGCTGGGAGCAGGGTCTGGGATGTCAGGACAGACCCTGGGGCAGCAGAGCTTTGTCCTTGTGCTGATAGCCCAGAGCTGGGTGATGCCAAATGCACATCTCTGCTAATCCTGATCCAGGAGCTCCGGGAGCTGATCCTCAAGTACAGGCAGGACATCATCAGTGTGAGGACAGCAGCAGATCACCTCGAGGAGAAGCTGAAGGCAGAGATCCTCTTCTTGAAGGAGCAGATCCAAGCTGAACAATATTTGAAAGAAAATATAGAAGAAACTCTACAGCTGGAAATAGAGAATTGCAAAGAGGAAATAGGTGAGCAGGGGTGAAATGGTCTCAGAATAGGAATATAAAGAATTATTAAGATGCACAAAGACTTGATTTTGTAGACTTACCTGAATTCTGTGTGAAGACTTACCTGAATTCTAAATACTGTGCACTTTTGAAAGCAGAGACATGAAAACTGCAGCTGAAAACAAAAGTACAATTGTTTGTTTGCTTTTGAGGTACCTTTGATGTAACACAAGCTTAATTCTCCTTTAAATATTAACAGAAGTAAACAGGGTATGAACAATTTCCTGTGTTTCTTGCATTTAAGTTTTAATATTCTTGGTTTTCAGCTTCCATTTCCAGTTTAAAAGCTGAACTGGAAAGAATAAAAGCAGAAAAGGAACAGGTAAGAAGCCCTTTCACTGTGGGATTTTTGGATTTGGTGGTATGGGGTTTTTTAATAAAGGGGTTTTTTTCTCTTTCCTGTATTGATGCCAGTGTAGGAGTAGGACACATTCATAGTTCTGTCCCTTAGAAGGTGTTTGATCTGTTTTAWTAATCTGTAATCTAAATACTGGGTTAAGTAATTCCTATTACTAGACTACCTAACACTGACCTAAGTGTCAAATTTGGATATTTCTCTCCAGCTCCAAAAGTAAATAAATGGAGAGAAAGTGATGTTTTTCAGGTGTTTTCTCTGCCCCTAGAAGAAATTATTTAGGTGTGCTTCTGAGTCCCCTAAGTACTGAAAGATACTTAGACTTCCTTATGGAGGGACTGTGGGAGGTGGAAATGTTATGAAGTTTAGTTAAAWTTTTTTTTATATTATTATTATACAGTTGGAAAGTTCTTCACAGGAAAACCTGCAGCAGCTGGAGAGTCTGCAGGAGGCAAAGAATGCTCTAGAAGAACAGCTGAAGAAGGAGACTGCAGCAAAGGTAGCTATGATGTCTGGATGTGAAGTGTATCTGCATCTTTTGTGATGAGCAGCTGTGTCAGAGAATGTGGCACTACCTAAGAATGAAAAATGAAGCTTTTGAATGTTGGTAAGAAACTAACAGGGCAATAATGTCCTCTGGATGTGGTGAAATCCTCACCCCTGTTTTCAGTGGGATTTGTGAAGTGGTGGCTCTGAATTGCTGCTGACCTGACCATCCCTTGGGTTGCCCTCCCAAGGGAAGGCTCAGGAACATTCCTGCCTGTGCAGTGTCCTGATAACCAAACCCTGGCTTGGATGCTTTGATGCTTTTGAAGAAATATTTGGGGGTTTTTTGTAGTTGCTGTAGGAAGGGGCTCTACTTCAGCACTCAGGTGCATTGATTGTGATCTGAGCACTCACTCTCTGCCCTCTCTTGTTGTGGTTTTGGTTTTTTGTTCCCTTTCCCCCAACACTTCTCTGACTAAAGCTCAGGACAGCAAGACATTTCCATTGCCAGCAGCAAATTACTGCCATGAGCTTACTGCACTAAAACTCAGAACTCTGCCTTTGTATTTTGAGATCCCTGCTCATGGTGCTGTTAAGGGACTTTGGGGTTTTCCATGCCTTGACCAGTCTGTTGTCACCTGTTAATGGGTATTGGCCCCTGATTTTGCACTTTGGAAAACTGAGGTGTGGAAAGACTGGTTTAGTTTGTAGCCCTGTGAATGCTGTGCTGCTTTCCTCTGGTATCMCACTTTAATCAGTTTATGCAAGCTGCTGATTTTTATTCAGTTCAAGCATAAGAACCTTTTCCTCCTCAGGCCAACCTTGAGCAGCTGGTGTTTGAGGAGAAGAACAAAGCCCAAAGGTTGCAGACTGAATTGGATGTCAGTGAGCAAGTGCAGAGAGACTTTGTAAAGCTTTCTCAGACACTTCAGGTAAGAGTCCAATCAATGTGTGAGGGCTGMTTTAGTTTCATTATTTCTCCAGAGCTGAGTAAAATAAGAAATAGCAGTTGTAAATCTTCTTATGTTGGTATTTATGATCCATTTTAGAATTTGTTAGTGTAATAAACTGATCAGGTATTCCTACTATGATATTATTGTTAAAGCTATTGGGATTCTATTCTGATTTTCAGCCAACTTTCAGTTATTGTACTAAAAATAACTGTGCAGGGCCAAAGATGATGGCTCTTCCAGGCCTGTGTTTTTSCTTCTCCATCTCCTGATGCTTCCAATGTGATATTTTCAGAGCAAATCATTCAGATGCAAATATTTGAGGACAAAGGAAGGAGGTGGTACTGCTTGATCTGAATATATGAAATGGTTTTTAGTGTTAGAGTCACTGCTTTCAGTTTATACATTCTAAAAGTCTTGTCCTTGCAATTGTCTCTGTTGTTATCCTTGTATTTCCTCCACCAAGTGAACCTGTGGTTGATGTGAGGTGGCTGAGGGGAGGAGTTTTGTCAGGGGTGTCCCTGAGGCTGATCCAGGTTTGCCAGGCTGTTCTCTGCTGCAGTTTGTGTGCAGGGGGACTCTCAGTGTCCTGGGGAAGCCAGGCTGGTCTGGGCTCACCTTCAGGGTCTGTGTTCCCAGAGTTTGTGCCCCCTTTATGTTCCGGCTTTGCTCACAGAGGAGTTGCTGAATTTCAGTCCCATCTCCTTGGAGTCCTTGGCCAGGCCCTCAGTGACATCCAGCAGAATTCAAACTGCACATTTGGAGYCAGGCATTCAGGTTGATTTGGAAAATTAACACCAGAATGTGGGAGATTTGTTTACTAGACACAGTTTAGCTGGATGGACAATAGAGATCTGTCCTCTGGCTCTGTGTCTGGAGGAGTTGGGGGGACAAAGGAGACTATTGAGTTGTCCTGCTTAGGGAAATTGCTTCTTGTTTGTCCTCATCCTCTCTTTTTGGGTGCAGGCACTGTTTTATGCAGTTCTTAGAGCAAACAGCCACCATTTGAAGATGTGTGGTGGRCTCTTCCACAACTTACAGGTAGTTTAGTAAACCTTGAGCTCAGTTAGAACTGTAGCTCTGTGTTTTGTGTTTTCTTTCTGCCCTAAGCAGTTATTGCACATCAGTTGTGCTCCAGTTTAAGCAATGGTTTGTGCCATGTGCACTGTACACAGTGTGAGATGACCATCAGAGGAGGATTGTGGTTTCTTGGCAGGGTTATTCCCTTCCCTGGCCTTGTCAGTGAGAGCCTGGGCAGGTACCCCTTGTSTGAGGGGTCCACTGCCAAATTAGTTATCAGCAATCCAGAGGAAGGGTTAAAAAGCAATTAAATGCTAGTTGGGGATTTATAACTGAAACCAGATCCTATTGCAAAGATGGTGAAAGTTTGAATGTCAGGAGGAAATCAGTTGTGCTCTCTTTGCATTGGTTCCACCACAGTTGTGCTGGGCCCTTTTTCAGCCAACAGGAAACAGCAGAGCAAGGAGTGAGCCTGGRAATGGGATGTTTGCTCCAAGAGCATTTTGGCTGTGACCTTGAGAGGTTCCAAGGCACGGGTTGGGCTGCTCCTGGGAAGGTTTACTTTTCCCATCTCCAGTTTTCCAGTACAGTGTCAGTGACTGCACCTGAGACAAAACACAGGGTGCTGGTGATGCCTGGAACCCCCAGAAAGTGGGGGATTATTGTAAAATCACAACTGCCTCATGTCTTACTTCCTCCCATTCTTAGGCCCAAATTAGGCTTRTGCTCCTTCACACCTTGCAGTTCTTCAGCCCCTGGTGATGTTGGATCCCTTGGGGGCTCCCTTTGGGCCTGGGTGTGAGCTCTGGGCTCTCCCCCTTTGGGTTTAGGTGTGAGCTCTTCCATCTTTGGGCCTGGATGTGAGCTGTTCTTCTTGCTCTGAGCTCTTCCCCCTTTAGGCCTGGCTCTGAGCCCCTTTGGGCCTGGCTCTGCTCTCTTCCCCCTTTAGGCCTGGCTCTGGGCTCTCCCCCTTTAGGCCCTGAGTTTTTCCCCCCTTGGGCCTGGCTCTGAGCCCCCTTGTGCCTGGCTGTGGCTCTGCCCTTGCTGACTGCAGTGCCTGTGTTGTTCTGCAGGTGCAGCTGGAGAGGATCCGGCAGGCAGATTCCCTGGAGAGGATCCGTGCAATCCTGAACGACACAAAACTGACGGACATTAATCAGCTCCCTGAAACATGACAGACACCCTGATGGGCTCCAAGGCTGTGGCTGAGGTTTTTAACTCATCTTTATAGCAACATTAATTATTATTTAACTCTAACCGAGAGAGCAGAAGACAACAGAGGGGAGCAATGACTTAAGTTTTGTTTCTAGAGGGGAAAAAGGTTTCGTACTGGGCAGGAAGAGAGCACAAGGGTGACTTGTAGTGTAGGAAGGAGAATTTCTAATGGAAACACTAATGAGTGCAGTGTTTCGTGTTCCACTGAGTGGGATCAGTCCTTACATTCTGAAAAACTTCCCTCTTTCAGCCAACTTCGTAACCTAATATAGAGTTTTGGAACATAAACCCCTGTCTTTCCCTCTGTTCTTTCCCCCACTACTGTGATCAAAGTAGCTGCTGGAAACTATTGTCCCTCCAAAACGTTGAAGAGCAAAGTGGTTGAAGTTTTTCTGTTTGAATAGTCAGTAACAGTATTCAGCTAGCAGAGAGAATGAGGTGTAGAGTATGCTGTATGAATATTTTATATTAAAATATGACTTTATTAGCAGGACACTGGATATTGATCTTATTTCATAACTCAGTACTTTTTTTTAAAAACCATTGGCTCTGTGAAGAATTGAATGCTGCTGAAATGTGGATATGAGTGAGCTGTGTATCTCCTGAACAGATAAATGCTAATCCAAAAGAAAAAGAACACTGTACTGAGAATTTAACTCCTTGCCATTTTTCTGTTGAATTCAGATACAGAAAGAAAAGCACAAGAAATGCACTGTTTTGTAATCTCTTTTCACAAATGTAATTTAGAATATGGAGCTACAACCAGTTGCTTCTCATCTCCTAAAGCTGAGCAGTGCCTGGAATCCCTTCTCTGTGGAAAAAAAGAACCAAAAAACCAAGCAAACAAAAAACCCAAACAGAAAAAAGCTGGTAAAAGTCATGTGCATGTCTGAGCCTTGCCCTGAGGTGRGGCAGGTGTGCTCTGCTCTGGAGGGGCACAAGGTGTGGAGGCAGGAGCTCTCTGGGGAAGGTGTCCAGGGCRGGTGCTGAGTGCAGCTGATCCTGCCCCCTCTGCCAGGGCAGTGCCAGCACCCAGGGAAGCACTGCCAGACCCTCCTGGGCAGGGCACAGACCTGCAGGAGCTGCAGGATTGTGCTGCTGGAGGGGGCAGAGCAGCTCTCTGCTGTCCTGCAYTGCTCAGGGTGGCTCCTGTGCTGTCCCCTGGTTCTGCTCCCAGACTGTTCAATTGCACTCAGTAATGTGGCAGCAGAGGCAGGAAATTCTTGTGATCACTCAGTTGCCACGTTTGGGTTTCTTGTTCTATAAATGTCCAGAGGTAACATGAGCATTCCTCCTCCTCCTCCTGCACTGCTGGAGTTCCATGCATGCAGCTGGACACATTCCTGAGCTATTGCAGGTGTTGGTGATCCTGGTGGTACAAACCCAGTTCTTGAACTTTGCAACTCAGTTAAAAGGAGGCTGAAGGAGCAGATCCTGCTGTCCAAAACTTCTTAGTTTTTCCTCCATTCCTTTATGTTTTTTCTTCTTATACTTGGCCAGAGATCTGCTTTTCCTCATCACCTTCAAAAGTGACAGAAAATGCTCCAAACTGCAATGCACATGACTATATCTTTTAAGTGCTTAGATCCTATTTTTAGCAGTGTATATCCTGCTACTGACATAAAGTCAGAACCAGTGGTTTTGAAGAGGAATGCCTTAAAAACAACCAAAAAAGCATCATACCAGCTCAATTCCTTGCCACTCATTACAAGAATTAAAGCATTTTATTCACCCTAGCAATTAATTCCCTTCATAGTCCTGACACCCAAAAGCAATTTTTCCCACCTTAGTAATGACTAACAGATGGCAGAGCTGTCATGTCTAGAGATGACACTTACTGTCACATAAAGGTGACATAGAAGTGTGGCTTGAGTCTTATTTGGCAATTACCAGATTAGGGGTTTTTTACTCTTCCTCACTATTTGCTGAACTGTGGGTGACAGCAGCCAGGTCCTGATGCATAAATCCAGGACCAGATGTTTTCATTCAGTTTTCCAATGGCTGGGTAGACTTTGGAGACAAAACTACAGGCCTGTAGTAGGAGCTGCAGAACAGACAGGAAAGCTTTTTTCTCTGTTCCCACCCTCCCTTGCCAAAATGTGTAACAGGTTACAGGGTTAGTTACTGTAACTGGGGACTGCTTCACCTGTGCAGGAGGGTAAGGAAGCCTCTTGTATCACAAAACTACACCACATCCTGCACCCTCTTCAGCAAGCTGAGCTCTTTAGGAACTGCACCTTGAAGTCTTTCACAGTAAAATATTTTTGGTTGTGTTTCTGGATGGTCCCAGTGTGAGAGAGCAGGRGAAGGGCTGTTCTGGCCTTCCAGCATCCCTTGCTGGTCCCATGTCTGGCCTGAGCCTTTCAGGTGCTCCAGGGCTGGGGGCTTTTCCTTGCTGTGTTTTTGTGGCTCATGGGCACAGCTTTCCCCAGTGTGGTGGTGTCAGGGCGAGCTCCTGGCGGCAGCCTGGCAGGAAGGAGGTGAGTGGGGCAAGTGCTTTGGGCTCCTTGGTAGCCCCAGGGCCTGTGGAGCTGCTCCCAAAGGCAGACCTGCAGCCCTGGGGGGTGTGCCATGTGTGCTTTTCCTTGTTGGTGAACCAGGCGCTGCACAAGTCCCTGGAGGAACTTCCTTTGATGTGGAGAGGAGGGCAGGCAGCTCTTGCATGGTTTTTCCTTTTCACCTCCCTGTTCTATCACGCAGCCCAACTCCTGTGCTCCTGTCCCAGTACCAGCTGTGACCATTTTAGAGTTGGAACACGAGTCACCCTTTTCACCAACTGCTGTAATGTCAGACTTTKAAACAACTCAGTTGGAAATTGGAACCCTGGCTGTTCACAGAAGTGATGGGAGATGTGCTCCCTGCAAACTGCTGCCCCTCCTGGGGGAGGGACAGCAAAGCTTCAGCAGCAGCAACTGAGCTTCTGCTGAACTCAAACTCAAAGGGGCCTTTAAAAGCAAAACAAGACAGTGTGTGCCAAATTTGCAGAGCAAATTTAAAAGACTGTAAATGTAGGAAAAGCTCTTGGTGTAGATACTCACTGGATGATGGATTCTGGTGTTGCTGCTYGTGAACATGAGAAAACAAATGCTCTTCCTTCCATTCTGGGTGTTGTGGAGCGTGGCTGGGGCCGGGGTGGGTTCTCCTGGCTCAGGCAGTGTCACTGCTCAGCTGTGCCAGGGGGTGAGCTGTTGGTGGAGGCTGTAGCAGGGCCCAGGTGGAGTTCTGGAGTTCTGTCTGCATTCCTGTACCTGTATAGTCTAAACCTGTACAAAGTGTTCTTGCAGCATGTCTGGTACCCCCCAGCAGTGCCCCCCCTGTTTTAGCAGTGCAGTAACTCCTGTCCCCCTGAGCTTCACCGTGGCACCTTTTCCAAGGGCAGGGGGGAGGGACAACAATTCCTTATTGTCCACTAGAGTCTGTCTACAGCAGARACTGAACTGGCCTTGTAATGGCAAGGACTGCAGAGCCATCTTTGCAAAAGGCAAACAGTGTTTGGAAGTCAATACTGCATTCCAGTGAGCCAAGCCATTGGTGTCCTGTGCAATYGTGGGTGTAGAATTCTGCTGTCTCCAGGATTCCAGTGTAACCATTTGTTAACTGTACTGAAGGTGTGTCCTTTATGGAGAAAGTGTTCCAAATTAAAAAAAGCTGCTGAAGTGTGTGTGTGCATGGCTCTGGTCTTTCTTCTCTGCCTCCTGCCACAGCCTCCCCCCAGGGAAGCCCTGATGGAGCAAGGGTGGGAGACTATCCCAGGATAACCCCAGGGAGCAGCAATCCCCCACTCCTGAGGCAGCTGCAGGAGTTACCCTCTAACACCCCAAATATAAAACACCTGCAGCACATCCCCTTCCCCTAACAGAAGCAGAAACCACAGCATGTGAGGAGTCATATCAAAAGTATTTTATTTCACAATTCTTTACAAAATAATATGTAAAAGGTGTATTGTTCAACATACAAATGGTAAATATACAAGGGGGAATACCAGGGCCAGGTAAAGCTCATCCAGCCCCTYGGTGCAGGGTCCTCTGCAGGGACACATCAGAAGTTCACGTGGCTCCTGATGTCGTTGATCTGTTTCACCATCTCCCGGATGTGTTCTCCCCTTCAAGAAAAAATAACCCAAGTCAAAAGGCTGCACGGAGCTAGGGAGGAAGGGAAACACTTCAGATKGTGGAAGCAGGGAAGGGGAGCAGTGCCTGTCATCCCAGGCTGGGTTACAGACTGCCCTGGGAYCCTGGGGCAAAAAGCACTTCCATACATCTGCTCCAAGTGCTGCTCTCAGGAGCTGCACGTCCTGTGCTTCAGCCCCTCTGCCCCAGCACGGCTTAAATGACACCAGAGACCTGAACTGAAGGTGAGCCAGGGCTCAGGTTCCTCCCTCAGGAGGAGCCCAGCTTGCACTTACTCCTCTCTCAGGACAGCCTGGATGCACTTGCTCTGGTAGGCACTGAGGCTGATGCTGGGCTTGCGGGGGCTGCGCCCCTTCTCCATCTGTTTCTGTTGGTATTCCTTTTTCATTTTCACCTGGGAGTTGAGAAGAGAAGGCCCCAGTCAGTGCTGGTCCTGCCTGCCACAGTGGAAGCTTGTTAATTAGACTGCTGTGTTGTACTGCAATTAATTGGTTCTTTTTGGGTTCAAATCTGTCTGCTTTTGCACTTCCCACAAAGAGAAGAACTGTCCCTGCCGGGCTGGGGGAGGGGGAGCTCTCTGAGGGCTTACAATGTGTGCAAAGGTTCTGTCTGTATTACCACCAAGGGCCCAAATCCCCTTTAGTTCATTGTTGCTAATTAACTCAAGTGCAGCATCACTTTATTGGCAGGACTCATCYGTCAGCACTGAGGGAGGAGCTCAGTAACCTCCCAGCCTGGCCATTCCTCCTCTCACCTGTCTGATAGCATTGCTCAGGTGCTGCAGCTGGTCATGGATTGTCTGCAGTTCCTTCTTCATGTCTTTTTCAGTGTCAGATAGAACAGGAAGCTGAGAGTGGAAACTCCGAAGGACTTTCTTCATCCTTTGAAAGCAAGAAATGTCTCTGAGTTAACTTCCCTGGTACCCAGCTCTGCTCAAACACCTGGGCCATGCTGCCCAAGTCTCAGGGGCTTCACCTTCCCCTTCCAGCTGGTCCCAGTGGCATTTCTGAGCATGGGGCTGGCTCAGGCTGGGCCTGCAGACAGATCACACTAAGCCCCAGCACAGGGAATTGCAGAAGCACAGTTTTGTAACTAACCAGTGCAGCAGCTCCTGCCCACTGTTCTACAAACTCTGTTTATCATCAGGTGGTGTGAGGTGGAATAGAGCCCTGGGTGCACTTACCTGTTCATGATGTCTTCTTGCTTCTCTTTGGCTTCCTCATACTTGTCAGCCAAGCGCTCGGCCATCTCCCGCAAGCTTTTCCTTAAGGTGAGGGAGAAACAATTCCTTACTTCAGATCCACACACAGGACAAGCCAGGGTGTGGGAAAAGGACAAGGAGGCTGAAGAAAGCAGCTGGAGGAGGAAGCAAACCTGCAGGCTGGGAATGCCTTCACTTGTCACCTGTTCCACACAGGGCCTTGTCCAAACCACCAGAGGTGCATCATTCCTGAGGTTTGACTGGATACAGGAGACAGGCTCTACTCACCTCTCCTCTCGACAGTAATTCAGATCCTCCAGTTGTTTCTTTTTCTGACCCCACAGCAGCTTCACTCTGAAGTAAACACATACAAAAAAAAAAATCAAAATCAAACCACTTGCAACCAGGTGAATCAGGCTTTACACCACAGAGAAAATGCTGGGAGTGGGAAGAACTAAAGACACTGAAAAATGGGCAGTGAGAAAAAACTCCCATTTTGTCCTAACTGTATAGTGTAAATAACTGACTGTGATTTGAAGCAGCAGAGACTTAAGGCAATTTTCCTTTGTCAGGATTAGTGCTGAGGTCAGACCTCCTGCTACCCACAGGCCCAGGCAGGCAGACAACACCATGAGAAAAGTATTTTATCTGTGTGTGTTTATCATTTTTAAGTTCCCCTATAAGCCACTASCAAGATCAGTTATTAAGTTCACCCCTGCTTTTCCTTATAACTCAGTTTTAAGTTCTGGTATTCATTGTTAGTTTTGCATTTAGTACATTTACTCATTCACCAGGATCAGACCCACAGTGCTGCTGKGTCACAGAGACATCCCAGCACTTCTTTATGAGAGTTTTGCATTACCTTTGCTGAATCTCCTCTTTTGCCAGGTCCTGTTTCAGTATATATTCCTCTCTGAACACCTGGGTGGCTCTGCTGAGGAGCTGAAGGCATTCTTCAGGGGGAGGAGCAGCATCTTTATCTGCAGATCTTAAGATTGAGATTTTTGCCATCTTACTAATATGTTCCTTTGGAAGGCTAAACCACTTCCAGTGTTTATGGTAAACCTCAGGGTGGGGAGGGGTCTGTTATGAAAGTGAGGRATTACAATGAAATCCCTTTGACATGAGGAAATCCCAAGGTAGCTTAAGATACACCAACCCCAATGGGCCAAGCAATGAGAACCTCATCAGCTGAAGGCAGCCCTGCTCTGAGCAGGAGCCTGGAGCCAGGGATCCTCTCCCAGCCTGCACCATCACTGGGCTGGGTGCCATCCCCCAGGAACACAGGCACCAGTGTGGCAGGAGCTGTGCCCAGCACTGCCATGCCAAGGCCATGTGCTGTTCAACRGGAGCTGCCCAACACCCAGTGCTCCCAAGTGCTCCCCCTGCAGGTGCCCCAGGTTCTGCTCACTTGAGGTGCAGGGGGTTGGCAGAGCTGCGCTGCAGGATGCCCTGGATGTGCTTCTCGAAGGAATGCTCTGCCTCGGCCACGATGCGCAGCGGGGACACGGCCAGCTCCTTGTCCTCCCTGGTGCACAGCAGGGGAGGGGAGGCCGGGTGCACAGTGCTCCTACACACAGCAGCACAAGAGAACACAGTCCATCACACCACTCACACTGAAACAGGCCAGAGCTTCCTCACTGGAACCCCTCCACTGTGGAGTTCCTGTGTCACTGCAGCTGTTTCAGTGATGTGGCAAATCCAGCCCTAGCAGGGCAGGTAAAGCTCACATCCCCACACCTCTTTGGTTATGGCTCAAACTAGCAAGGATCATAAATATCCTTTGGCTTAAGGAGAAGAAAGTTCCAGAACAAGGCAGGCAGGCACTGGAACAGCAGCATGACCTTCTCCACAAAGCACCCTGCCCGGTCACTGCCCACCTGTGTGGAAACAGTGAAATAAATAAAAGGTCTCCAGGAGAACCTCATGTTWACACTGGCTCTGCTGATGGTACCTGTCCTACCTTAAAGACTGTCCTGCACAAAATATGCTGAAAATAGTGCCACCCCCTCAAGATGTTCATTTCATTGTGCAAATGCACATTAACACCACTCTGTATCTTTGGCAGCACCTCCAAAGAAAGTAACTGGAAGCACAAACAAAAATCTTACTTCTGTTTTTCCCCTTTCAGGCACACAACTCAGCAGCCCATTAAGAACATCAACACTACTGGAAAACCCCAACAATACCATCAAGAACATTTTTTTGTCCTAATACTCACTAAAAGTGACCTGATTAATTATATCCCCTACAAACACCTCATCAGCAGTAGGTAACTGCTACAGTAACACTTCAGTGCTCAACCAGGGAGTGTTCAGAAAGCAAAACTTCATGGAGTGTCCTAAGAGCTGCAGAAGCCTGGGGTGAAACAATCAAAGAGTAACTGAAAAACAGGAATATCCTTTTTTGGTCCTTTCCATACAGTCATGGGCTTCAACTGAGAACCACATACAAGAGAGGCCTTGTAATGCACTCATAGCTGTTGGTGATGCAAATCATGGTGGGCCCCAGGACATCAGAAACGATCCAAAATCCTCTAATTGGAGCAGGCTGCCTGAAGGGAAGAACACAAAAATTACCCAGTCAGGAAAGTTCTTCATTCCTAAAATTGTGCATGTTCACTCTTTTGGAAATGCTCCAAGGTCAGGTAAATGGAAGTGAAAATTTCTGCTGGTCTGACAGGGGATTTTCAGACAGTAACACAAGAATTTAAGCTACTACCCTAATTGTGCAGTAAGAATCCTGATACACAAATTGCTCAGTTATATTGTTTGAAATCTTTTGAGCTTACTTTAATGGCAAGAATGCAGCAAAAGATGACAAATAATAAATATTTTCCATAGCAAGTCCCCAACTTGAAAGCAATTAAGAGTTKGTTTTTTTACCTGCATGGCAGTGGTTTTGTACAAAGAATATGTTCAACAAAGCACTTCTGTTCTGCTCCCAGCTCTTGTAAACTGTCYTTGTCTTCCTCATCTACAAGGAGACAAAGTCAGGATGCATCAGRTCCACTTTGCAGGGTGAGGGATTCAGTAGTACCTGCATCCACCAGCCTGTTACTGGCAGATGTTCATCTGTTCCCCATTTTCCTCACTCACCTGAACCAAGGAATTTGTGCAGTTTATTGATCCATGTCAAGCCCACACTGTGGACACCAGCTTCGTGTGTGCAGTGGTATCTAGAGGGACATTTGGGATCTGAAATTGAAGCAGAAAATGTAAGAGATGGCACTGAACTGAGAAAAACTCACCCTTCACACCTGCACTGCTGATCCTGTGTATCAACCTAGTGTCCAGTCAGCTTTAACATCTTAGTGCAAGCACAGAAACAGAGATACACGTGTTAGAGTCTAACATACTGATGAGCTGGTTTGACCCTTTCCCATCACACCACATTGCATCACTCAGATAGGTTTTCAATGGCAGATCATTAAAACTAGCAGACCAGCATTCTGACAAGCTGCTTGCTCCCAAAGACCCAAACACTTTGTCCTGCCCCCAGTTCCATGGGATAAGCAGGTCCTTCCCTCTGGATCACTCTCTCCACAGCACTCCCTCACACTCACAGGTCAGCACAGATGCAGAAACTTCTGTCTTACAACCCTCAGATGACAGGATTTAGTACTGACCATGTGTGATCTACATTGGAGCCCCTCCCAGGCTTGCTCCTTCCACAGCTTTATTGAGGGCATCAGGCAAATCCTTACTCTGACCCCCTGTTTGTCTGACACCAATGAGAACATGCAAATAACTGGATCCTAAATGTGTGCAATAAAAAGCCACAAGCTGAACAACAACTGTACCTCGGTGCAGCTTGATTGGGCAAGAGAAGTCAGACTCCAGAGGATCTTCCTCGTCTCCTGTTGCCAGCTTCAGTGCAAGTTCCAGCTCAACACATTCAAACACGTACAGGGAAGGAATAAGATCTGATCTTGGGTCCCAGGACTTCTCTGACTGTAAARAGCATTGAGTTCTTCTGTCAGACATCATTTAAATAGGAATGCCAACATCAACAGCATCAAGAAAGTTTTAATTGTCAAGGAAGGTAGTTCAAGTTTACTTGCAAAAAAATTAAACCCAGGGTTTCTCAGAAAATCCTCCTTAAATTAGATCCTAGTAAATTTGATCAAAAACTGATCTACTGTCAGGGTACACAGGACTGAGATTTAAAATAAAAATGTCAGGGAGCCAYAGGAACTGGCTGAAACAGGAGTAAGACTCACTACCTCATTCCAAAAGAATGCAGCTTTGGCACTTGGCACACACTTCCTTGCAAGAACTTGGATTAAAAAACCAAAAATACCTACAGAAAAAACCAAACCAAGAGAAGGTACCTGCTCATCATCCTCCTCTCCATCCAGCACCACGCAGTGGTAGAGCATTCCCGACTCGGTGGCAATGACCAGGATGTTGGGCACGCAGGGCAGGCACAGCACGGCGCAGGCGTCGTAGCCGTAGTTGTCCTCGGCCGCCGGGTGCATGGGCAGGGGCCCCAGCAGCTTCCCCGGGCTGCCCGTGCTGCAAGGAACCGGTCTGGTCTCAGCCCACGGCTGCCAGACAATGGCTGGGGGCTCTGAGTCCCACTGCACTGCTGCAGATTGCCAGTCTGACCTGCAGCCCCTTGGTGGAGAGCTCCGAGGGGAAATCAGAGCTCATTTTATTKTATTTTATGCTTTGAAAGCAACCAAAGCTGCACTGCAAAAATTCACGAGGAAATATTTTCATACAAGAACACAAAATACTCATGGAAAGCTCAAGTTAATGATTACTGAACAGGTTTCTTCTTGCACTTCACATGCAGCATTTTGTGTTGTGGCATTTCTTTGGGCAGAACTTTAGATGGACTAAAGCCATCTCACTGCCTGTAGACAGATCTCCTCACAGTGCTGCTTCTAACCCAAGTACCACCCTCTTTAACATTCAGCTACACAAGATCTAACTTGTAAGTCTTGCACCATCTTCTCAGTTTTCTAAAGTAATTCCTTCTTGTATCATGTTTATATTTTTGATTAATCATCCCAACTTTCCATTGCAGAACATGCCTGTGAACCCCCTATGCTCTTCAAATATTTCTTTTCCTAGGATGCCCCTGGCTCAACAAGCCTCATCCAAAGCTAAGGATGTCTGTGCCACAAAATACACTGAACAGCCTTAGACCCACTGATCTTTTASAGCCCTGTGTCTTCATATCAGATTGCTGGTGGTAAATAATGCACAGGGCATTCTGAGCAGTGGAAGCTTCACCCACAATGTTTGGATGAGAAAGGATGACACACCGGTTTTGGATTCCAGTCTATCAGCACTGCCACAGAGACAGAACAGGCTACAAAACAAGAAAAGTCAGCCCAGCATCCCTCACAGAGTCCCAGCCAAGCTGAGAGGTGACTCTCCCACCCCAGCACTGTACACCCAAGCACCCCACGAGCCCCGGGGGTCAGAGCCTACCTCTGGAGCAGGCTGACGTAGGTGAGGAAGGTCTCTCCATTCTCGTAGAGGATGTACAGGGGGTAGCCCAGCACCTCCTCGCTGCCGCGCTGGCCCAGGACGTGCTTCGGCACCGGCACCTGCGGCCCGAAGTCGAAGGCCACGGCCGTCTCGCCCAGGGACGCTGTGTAGGCTCTCCTGGCACAGGGCACAACCAGCTGGGCTCAGCGAGCACTGAGAGCTCAGAGTGTAACCTGCTCCCGAGGGGTGTGCTGCAAATCCCTGCCCAGCCCCATCCCATCCAGCAGTGCCAGCTACAAAAGTCTGTAAGGGACACCCCTGACGTGGCACGTGGGTCCTGCAGTGCCCCCACAGCTCCAGAGACACAGGAGGGGCTCTGGTACTTCCTGTGAGGGACACCACTCTGTGGTGAAAGAGTTCTGATTCCAACCAGGCCAGGAGGGAAACACAAAGATAATCTATTTTCTACATTCCTCACTCAAAAACCCCTTCCTAACCCCATCTTAAAGTCAATGCRTGGTTGAGAAGCACTTGACTGTACAGTTTGTCCCCAGTTTGTTTTAGAAGGACGGGGAGAGGACAGGGAGAGGAAAGGAGAAAGAAAGAAGGGAAAAAAGAGGAAGAAGGGGAAGAAGGGGAGGAAGGTGAAGGAGAGGGAAAAGTGTAGGTACTCTGCCATGAAGAATTGCTAGCACTACAGAATTCATATGAGATTTTCAGGCACATTTATCACTTCTTCATTATAAAGACAACTGAGAATACTGAATATTCTGCCAAAGCATTTCAAAATACAAGAAGTCACACCAACCCTGTTTTGATGGTAAGAGTCTCCTCCTCAGTGTCTGAAAGCACAATCACTTTGATGGGTGTGTGAGGCACCTTCAGACTGTAGAACCTGGGGGAAAGAAAGAGCAGCCATGCTCACTCTGCTGGCAGTGCTGCACATTCCCTGCAGACACAGGAACATCAGCCACTCTCACTCTGAAATTCCCCCCATCCTACTTTTTTAATGCTAACTCTGGTAAAAATGGCAGGATGCAAATACCCAGTGACAAATTAAGGCTGCACGTGACAAAAAAACCACACTTCAGACAATCAGCCACAAATGGGGCTTACCTGATKGTGTTGTCTGATGTCAGGAGCACAATGTGGGGCTCCATGGTGTCACAGGGGTACCAGGCTGCATGCTTTAGGGTCAGGGAGGTTGAGCTGGTGAAGAACCGCTCCGCAATAGGAATGGTGCTGGAACACAGAGCAGAGACTTGCACTGGGACCAGAAACACACAAGCTACCTCCAAAGGGAAGAGGGGGCAAGAAGAGCCAGAGACAAAGTGAAAAGGTTTCAGAGTCTTTATCTGTACTGTGAAAGTTGGAAAGCAGCTTTAACTTGAAGCCCTTTGTAATTTCCCCACAAATATCTGCTTTCAAGTACCACAGCTTAAAGACCCCAGAGGAGCTGCCCCATCTCTGGACATGACCAAGACCAGGCTGGGCAGGGCTCAGAGGAACCTGRTCTAGTGGAATGTGTCCCTATCCATAGCAGGRGTTGGAACTTGCTGGCCTTTAAGGTCTCTTCCAACCCAAACCATTCTATGATTCTGTGGAAAGCTACAGAATACTAGAGGAGCACCTTGCTCCTCAGCAATTGCAACAAGTTTAGAAGGTCATTCATTTGGGTTACTTGACAAGCAGCAAGTATTTGAGCCAAAATAATTTCATTCATGACTGCCCCACAACCCAGATACAACCTGTACCTTTCACCAGCGCCTTCTGTATCTACCTAAGCCAAGAAAGGGAGGCTGAGGAGGAAGATTGGCAGGACAAGGGTGTCATTATTCACCTGAGGCCTCACCCACCTGCAGTTCACCGTGGATTTCCCACCTTCAAACTCGGAATTCTTGCCCCAGCGTTTGGGCAGCTCCAGCACCATGAGCCCCTTGGTACCAATGAGCGCCACATGGTGCTGGGCAGGGCTCAGCAGCGTCTGGTGCACGTCGAAAAGGGGCGGGTTTATGCAYAGAAGAGTCTGAAAACAGAAATGTTACGGGGAAGCACAAGCCCTTCAAAGCAGTCAAAGCAAAGTACAGCTCATCTTTATTTTGGATGGTGATTTACACGGCACGGAATGAGGCACAAAGCAGTGGGTTCCTTGGGGAAGATCGCCCCAGGGCGGGCTGAAGGATGATGATGTTCCTTCAAGGAAGAGACCCCCTCAGCTCCGTGCCCACCGTGGCCCTCCTCCCCTTAAACCTCACAGCTCGCATCCCCCCGCATCCTCTCTGTCCCGTTTTTAACACTCTCCACACATCCCCACATCCCCTCACGGTCCGCCCAGCCCCTCATACCYCCTCCCCTCCTCACGGCCCCTCACACCCAGCTCCTCCCTACACGGCCCCTCATCCCCTCACACCCCAAACGCCGCCACCACGGCCCCAATCTCCTCTGCCCCTCACAGCCTCCCCATTCCCTCACACCGCCCGCCCCAGCCCCTGCTCCCGTCAATCCCCCCCCTGGCCCTCCATCCCCTCAGCCCCTCCCGCACCTGGTAGCGGCCGAGCGCGGCGGGGTCGGTGCCGGTGCCGAGGCGGCGCAGGCCGATGGCGAGCAGGGCGGCGGCGGGCCCGTCCCAGAGCAGCAGGTCGGAGCCCAGCCCGCACAGGAGGTCGCGGAGCCGCGGCGGGCGGGGGGCGGCGGGCGCGCGCTCGCGGAGGCGGCCGAACAGCGCGTGCTGCGGCAGCGCCGCGCGCCACTGCTCCGCCGGGCCGCACTCGGCCGCCATCGCCCCGCGCGCCGCGCCGCCCTGACGTCACCGCCCGCGCGGCCAATGGGCGCCGCCGCCCGCGGACTACATTTCCCGGCGTGCCCCGCGAGTCCGGCGCGCTGCGGGTTCGGCGCGATGGCGGCGCCGGTGCAGGGGCACCGAGCGCGGTACAAGAGCCCGGGCGGGCCGCCCTGGAGGGARACGTACCGCAGGGTGAGCGGGGAGCGGGCTGCGACGGGGAACGTGGGCTCCCTCCTCATCCGGAGCCAGTTCGGTCCTGCCGGGGCTGGCCGCCCTGGTCCCGCTGGGGCGGGTGAACCTCGCCCCGTCCGAAACTCTCCCCTGACCGCGTCCCGAGCKCCTTCTGCCCCCGCTGCGAGCTGTCAGCCAACTGCCCCACAGCCCCTCCGGGACATGGCCAGCCCCGGTACCCCCCATGCCCCCTCAGGGATTCCCGGTGCCTCGGCCCTGTGGGGCGCACCCCCAGCCCCGGTACCTCCCGTGCCCCCTCAGGGATTCCCGGTTTCTCGGCCCTGTGGGGCACGCTCTCTCCGCCGTGTCTCGCCCCCAGCCCCGGTACCYSCCGTGCCCCCTCAGGGATTCCCGGTYTCTCGGCCYTGTGGGGCRCGCYCTCTCCGCCGTGTCTCGCCCCCAGCCCCGGTACCCGCCGTGCCCCCTCAGGGATTCCCGGTCTCTCGGCCTTGTGGGGCGCGCCCTCTCCGCCGTGTCTCGCCCCCAGCCCCGGTACCCGCCGTGTCCCCCCGAGCCGGCGCTGACGGCCCCGGGCGCTCTCCCCTCCCGTCCCCGCAGCGCTGCATGGAGCGGCTGAGGAGCAGCCGGGCCAAGCTGCTGGACCGCTACCGCCAGGCCGGGGACGGGGCGAGCGGGGCGGCCCCGGGCGCGCTGCTGGTGCAGGAGGTGATGGAGCAGGAGTGGCAGGAGCTGCGGGACAGGCTGCCCGGCCTCGGCGGAGAGCAGCCCATGGAGCAGGTCAGTGCTGGGTCCCCAGCATCAACACCACGTGTGTGATACAGGAGTATCAAATACAGCTCCCTGCGGGTCTGACTTCAGCTTCTCACTGCAGCCGACAAAACTCGAGAGCTTCAGGGTTTCCTGTTCTGCAGCTCAGGCAGGGTGTTGAGCCGTGAAAGTGCCTCTGGGCATGAGTGGGGAAATTCCTTATTTCTTTCACAAACAGCCTGTGGATCACAGCAGAGGGTTGGTTTCCTCATCTGTGCTTTTCATAGCTGGTTGTCACTTCCCTCTTCTGAGAATGGAAATGAAACCTCAATGTCTTAAAAAGCGAGTTCTTGGACAGGCTGTACTTGGGTCTCTTCTGGCTGGCTCTGCACTTGTGTTCACAGTACAGGTTGCTTCCCACAGTGCATGGGTTTGCAAATAGAGGGATTTACTAGACAGGAGAGTAAGAGTGGATTTGTGTTGCTCAGTCRGGTGCTGGAATGGGAGGATCACTGACTGGTTCACCTTTCAGGTGCTGGAGGACCCTGATGAGCTGGCAGTGCTGGAAGAGATCCAACAAGAACTGATCTTTCAAGGTAAGATCTTTACACATATTTGACTTGTTTGATCTGTAACTTCCTGGTAATGCAGAAGAGCTGAGGCTGCACTCCTTGGTTCCTGCAAACCACGTAATGCAGGGGAAGAGCCTCCTTAGAAATCTTGTTGAGGCTCTGAGGTATTGAGACCTCCTCTCACAGTTTAAAGAGTTTAAGTGGCATTTTAACATCTGTGAGGGAGGCCAGAGAAACAGGACTGAGATCTGTTAGCTCTAGGAACCTTTATAAATCAATTCAGGATGTTTCTAAAGTGCTGATTGAGAGTAGAAAGACCCATACGAGACGAGCTGGAGCCACAGAAAAAAAACGGATTAGCAGGAATGATTTCACCAAGCGTAGAAATCTGAGCCAGAGGAGTGAAAGTTCTTAGAAACTCGTATCCAGCCCAGCCTGCATCGGCCCAGCAGCTCTGGCTGTGCTGCCCAGCAGGCCCTGAGGGTGCTTTGCTGTGCTGTGTTGTTGCAGAGCAGTTGGTCATCGAGGAGTACGAGCGGAGCCTGCGCTTCGATGAGGAATGTCTCAACGCCATGCTGGACGGCCTGGATGCCTCTGACAGGGTCATCTGCCCTGTATGTAGGAAGTAAGAAAGCCCTTGGCACTGGAATCAGATTCCTCACTCTCCTGCAGCAGTCTGGGCTTAGAAATGTGCAGAGGGAGGCTGCTGTTCATTTCAACAACATAGAAATACCTGAGCAATGATCTGAATCTTACTGGGGGGGTGTTGGGTTGGTTTTGGGGTTTTTWTTTKCTCTATTGTCAGGGTCATCTGCCCAGTACGTAGGAATTAAGAAAGCCTTTGGCATTAGAATCAGATTCCCCACTCTCCTACAGCAGTCTGGGCTTAGAAATGTGCAGAGGCTGCTGCTCATTTCAACATAAAACTGCCTGAGTAATAATCTGTATCTAATGGGGGGATGTTGGGTTGGTTTTGGGGTTTTTTTGCTAAAATCTTCCCTTGTTTCTGGTGTCATGATGCTCATTGTTTGCTCTTTCCAGGAATAACCTGACTGTGAAGGCTCACTTGGTTTGTTGCCAGTGTGGATTGTACATCAGCACACAGGTGAGCTGCACTTTGACATGCTGTGTGTGGCATCCCTGCTGCTGCAGAGGCAGCTTTAAGCTACAGACAGGAACTCCAGCTGACTTTTTCTGAATTATTCTCAGGATATGACAGAAGGGAAGCTTCGGTCCCTGCTGGAAAGCACCTTGACAGAGCACAGCCAGAGGTGCCTGCACAGCCCCGAGTTCACAGTCACCAGTGGCATGGAGGAGGAAGCCAGTCTGCTGATGAGCTGCCCTGTGAGTGCAAATGTCAGGTTCCTGGAAAGGATCCCTGCTTGGAYCCATGGCTCAATTACATAGGCAGAAACCACAACTCTGTTGATCCCTGGGTTTGTGTGGCTGTTTTTTCCACAAAATTCCTTGGAAATGGCTTTACCTTTGACCACCAGTAACCATAAAAGAGAAGTTCCAAAGTGCACACCTTTAACTGGTGGACTAGGGAATCTTTCAAGGACCTGTCACATTCAGTGCCCTAACTTTAGCCAACAACTTCTAAATCTTGGTGCAATTCTCGCACCATCTGATCAGATAAGTGGTTCATGAAGAAAAGTTTTAAAAATTACTTGTTTAAGCCTCCTGAAAAAACTTCATCCAGGTGTCTCAGAGAACACACAGCAGCCCTTTGGCTAAAGCTAGAGCTGGTGCTTGCTTTGCTATGTAAAACAAGTGTGAGGACAGCATTAGGGGCAGAGCATTTCAAATACAGCCATGGAATTGTTTAAGTTGGAAAAGACCCCCAAAATCAAGTCCAGCCATTCCCCCAGCACTGCCAAGGCCACAACTGACCCATGTCCCCAAGTGCCACATCTAGATGTCTTTTAAATCTCTCCAGGGATGGTGACTCCTCCACTTCCCAGGGCAGCCTCTGCCAGTGCTCAACAACTCTTTGGTGATATTTTTCCCCCCAATCAATAGTTTTTCCTGTTCAAATAGTTTGGAACTTTATACATTAACACAGTTCTCTGTTCAACTTTTTTTGTGAAGGTCTGTGACTCCTGGATGATTCTCCTCTAAGGTGATTGAGCTGCTGCTTCACTTCTGGAAGACTTCAATACTAAATTTCACCCAGAGCTGCTAGGACTCTTGTGTACATATTTCTAACTGCTGTGTCAAAAAGACACTCCAAAAGGCACAGTATTGCCTTGACCTGCACTTTTAACCACACAGAACATGTTTTGAAATAAATATATTTAGTTTATTTTGGCCTTGCTGTTGTCTTTAATACTACATCAGTGATCTCACAGCTCATGTTGGACTTCAGCTTTGAGTTTAAATGAACCTTAAATAAATTAACTAACTACCTTAAATAAACTTAAAACCTTTAAACAGCAATTGGAGGCACCAGTTTAAGTAGAAATACTCAACCATCACTGCCACAACTAGAACTACTCTRCCATCACTTTAATGGCAGCTCTGGTACAACAAGAAGAAGAGAAACCACCCTTTTCAGTGATATGTTGAACAGTTTTTATTCTTCACATTCACTCTTAATTGTACAAAAAGCCCCATGCAGGGCGAGGCAATTCTGGCCTGCAGCACTGGAGAACTTGATTGGGGCTGCACCATCACTACAAYTCCCCAAATCCAAGTGAGAATCCTCCTTCTCCACCTTCCAAGTTACTTACTCTCTGTCTCCACTGTGAAGATTTATTTGGGTATTGCTGGATGAAGCAGCACTGTGGAATACCCACACTTAAGGCTGAGTTTCCTAGCCTGACCTACTGACATTTGACAAAGCTTTTAAGGTCTTCAAGGAATTTGATGTACTCCTGGTGCTCCAGGGCAGTGCTGAGCTCTATTAGCTCGTCAGCAAAGGTGTTGTCCACGCCTCTGTCAGCCAGGAAATCCATCAGGTGATCGTAGAGAGCCTGGAGCAAGGAACAGAAACCTTCCTTAGTGAACACACCTGGGCAGGGGCTGCATTAAAATGTCCCCTGGCAATTGGCACTTCCTCCCAGGAAAATCAGGCCCAGCTCCCACTGATGCCTTAATTTTTAACTTTTGTATTTCCCAGATTCTGCACTGCWYTAGTGTTTAACCCTGAATTTYATATAAARTGTTAGCAAGTTCTCCTCACAGCTCAGTCACACAGAACAATCCTTTTCCAGCCCCAGAACCAAGGACACCACTGCAACTTCAGGCCCAAAAAGTGCAAACAACAGGGAATGGAGGAGAGCAAACTGGGAGGATGAGACTGCATAACCTGGAGCTGGAATTGGACAATTAACCCCAATATGGAAATGGAAAGTTTATAAACTTACAAAAGTGTGAAAATTCATGACTCATCMACCATCTTGGGTGTATCCCTGGCTGGGCTCTCACATGGCCCAAGGTGTATCCTTTAAGGCCTTTTAATAAATCCCTGTTTTATTCCTTTAACACTGTCTAGGCTCTGTTCTCGGCAGCCTCTCAAAGCACCACCCCAGGAGGGCAGGCCTGACCTTGGGTGAACATTTGGACAGAAAGAGCCATGGAACACATAATAAAAAACCAAACCCAACACTACAAATGAGCTGCACCCTGGAAATGACCCCCAGACTGTGGAGTCATCAGGGGAAGTGTGTCAGTGATGACACAGGCCAAGCTCTGTCTGTCCCTCTAGCCAGGGTGAACTAACACTTTGGAAAGTAACTGATGTACAGGTTTCTTTGAAAGGCTTAAATGTTACAGTCATGAACTTGGCTTTTTCCTTTTCATACACATTTTAAATTAATTTAATGTCTTGGGGGAAAAAAAGAATGATCAGTGTGGGATGGTCTACAGCACACAAAGCAATTTTAACATGAATGCTTCTCAAGGGGATACACTCTAGCACTTATCTCTACTTTCACTTTTAAACATGACAGCCTCAAACTAAAAATTGTAGCTTCTTAAATCCTGGCATTGAGAACACAAGAACACCCAGATTCTAGTGCATATTTTTAGTGTTACAACTCTAAACAACAGACCTGGAAAAGCAGGACACAATGTATTTTTTCAGATACCACACACAGATGCTCTTATCTACATGTGGTGTCTAATAAGCCACATTGTTAAACACACAGATCAAAATATGTTTAACAAGTGTCAAAGCATTTCCAGAATGCAATTCCCTGCTGGGAAATCCACCTATAAAAAGGGGAAAGGAAGAAGTTCCCCCTGTCTGTCCTGATTCCTGGTAATGCCACCAGCAGTGCACAACCCTGGGACCATGAGGTACCCTCAGTCTGCAGCAGAACCACCAGCTCAGGGGCAGAGCAGGGCCAGCCCCTGTCCCAGACACCCTGACAGGTTTAATTCCCAGCCCAGGAGCAGAGGGACAGCCAGGTGAGGTGAGCTGAGAGCCCCCTGTGGCCTTCAGCAGCACCTACCCAGTCCAGGGAATCCGTGTTGAGGGTGTAGTTGGTGTCCTTCCAGTCAGCTTCTCCAGTGGGCTGGAAGCTGACCTCCCGAATTGTGAAAATATCACTTTCTTCTTCTCCTTCGTGTCCAATCTGAGGCAGGAAAACAAATGCAAGGCATGCAATTAGCTGCAATTAGTGGGCACACTCAGCCAGCTCATCCCCAGGCTGGGAATACCTCAGGAAAAGCCCCAAGGCCAGACAAAAGCTGTGCCTCTGCCCTCTGAGGACAAGCACAGACATGCACAGAACTCTGGAAATCCTCTAGGCTTGTGCTGCCATGTAAATCAGCAGCCTGAAGTTTACAAATRCATAAAAACAACTTCTGTGTGGTTTAAGTGTCTTCCTATGTCTGTCTCATCTTTGTCAGCCAAGACTGGCTGTTAAACATCTCCCAACATTTACAAAATAAACCACAAATACCAGTGTGAGCRAAAGCTCTCCATTTATTTTCTGCCCTCCTTTTTTAATCCCCACTTCTCTACTGTAATTCAATAAAGAGCCCAATAAGCAGCTGATCAGAAACACCAGGGCAGGATGCGAGGAGTGCCATAAACATTTCCTCCCCACTGTTCTTGCCAACATAAAGCCTCTTTTTTTGTGATTAAGAAAAATAAAGAAATAAGAGGAGACTGAATATTGTGCTGATTCAGAAAAGCATGAGATTACAAAGAGCAGTTAAATCCAAGAGGGGCACAGTGATACTCACCTCATCTTCAGGGAAATGGCAGTCTAGCACAAGGGTCTGTTTTGTATCATCTTTTATTACTTCCACTACAAAGTTTGGAGTTGATGTAAGTTCAGGCTAAATAAGAGAACAGTTGCATCAGCACTGGAATCTGAACAGGAGCCAAAGGAACCACAGCCCARCCCARCCAGCAGTGGRTATTCCCTGACACCTTCCACTATCCCAGGCTGATCCAAGCCCCATCCAGCCTAATCYTGGACACTTCCAGRGCCTCCCCACCCTCACAGGGAACAATCCCTCACAATACCCAACTCAGCCCCACTCCCTGTCAGTTAAAAGCCATCCTCCCTTAACCCTCACTCCATTCCTCTGTACAAAGCTTCCCTCTCCCACTCTCCAGCAGACTCTTTTGGAAGGTGCCAGGAAGTCTCAGAATTCCTCTAATTTCTCCTATTTCTCCTCTAATTTCTCCTTATCTCTGCCTTTCTGCAGCACAGAGGAAGGGACAGGCAGCCCTGAGAAATCTGCATTTTGTGACTTAATGCTCCCAAATATCACATAAAGAGGAGAAAAAKCCTCAACACTTAAGGACTCCATTTTCCATCCGTGTCCCCAGCATTAAATGCACATCAAGGCTAAGCCACCTCCTGCTCATCAGGTTTCTGCTGCTCCTGCGTGTCCTCTTCAGCCGAGGGTGGGATGCTGTTATTGATGTTGAATGTAACCGTTATCCTGCACAAGAAACAGAAACAATTCTTTTCAACCCCCCAAAAATGCCCAGCAGAACGAGCCTTTTAAGCGCTGGTTCAGGATTCACACAGTGTGTGAACCAAACCAGGCACTGCAGTTAAAAAGACACACCAGGGAGAAGCTGCCCCCTCCGAGCGCTCTCACTTTTTAAAGTTTTACCGAACTGTTATTTTTAAAACAGGAAGACCACGTGAAACTTTGTAACGCAAAACACAGTAACAAAAAGGCGTGAAAAAGCACAGTAACAAAAAGGCGTGAAAAAGCGGTGACACAAAGAGCCTTTGCAGGGCGCGGTTTGGGCTGCGAGCACACGGAGGAGCCCGGTCGCTGTGACCCACCCATCCACCCTCGGGGGCTGGGCACCCTTCCCACACCCCACTCACTTTTCCCCCGCGATCTTCCGCACCAGCTTGGCCTCCGTGCCGTGGACCTCCAGCTCCCAGCCCCCGGAGACCTTGGGCAGGGACTTGTGCTTCTGGATCTTCTTCTCCTCCTTGATCTCATCTGTCAGGAACTGCGCAAAGGCTTTGTCTCCTGCGGGGAAAGAAAAGGGGGTTAGGGAAAGGGAGGGATGAAGGAAAGGGGTGGGGGGTGAGTTCAGGGAAAGGGGTGCTGGAAAATGGAGTTAGGGAATGGATAGTTAGGGAAAGGGGGGGCTAGGAAAGGGGGATGCGGGGAAAGGGAGGGTAAGGAAAGAGGGGATGCGGGGAAAGGGAGGGTAAGGAAAAGGGGAGTGGGGTTAAGGGAAGGGCGGGTAGGAAAAGGCGGTTTGGGAAAATGGGGGTTTGAACAAAGAGAAGGGGTTAGGGAAAGGGGGATTGGGAAAAAGGGAGTGGTGAAAAAGGAGGTTAGGGAAGGGGGAGTAGGAAAAAAGGAGGTAGCGAAGGGGGTGTAGAAGAAAAGGGGGCTTAGGTGATGACAGAATTTAGGGAAAGCACAGAATTTAGGGAAATAGGTGGTCTAGGGAAAACGGGGATTAGGGAAAGGTGGGGTTGCCTTAAGGAAAGAGGGGGAATTAGGGAGAGAGCAGTAGGGATAGCCCCCCCCGCCCCACGTGCTTCCCAGGACGGAGCGGGCGCACGCGTCCTCCCCGCGCCCTCCCAAGGGCGGCCCCGCTCCGTCCCCGCTCACCCTCGGTGT
>JACDOX010000149.1:1795185-1819087 GCA_014549065.1 Cardinalis cardinalis
CCAGCTGGTGCCAGGTCAGCTCTTGGCTGTCCGGAGCCTCCTGTGGAAGTATTCGGGCGCAGCCTCCAGCAGCCACTCGGCGTCCACGGGGCACAGGTCGCGCATGTAGCAGCGGCTGGTGCGCAGCAGCCCGGTGTACACCACGCAGGCAGGCTTGCACTGGAACAGCACCGAGGAGGGGTGGATGGCCACGGCCTGCTGGGAGCCCACGGTGCCGTAGGAGCCGTCCGGGCGCAGCTGGGCCGCGTTCATGAACAGGCTGTGGGCCAGGCAGCGCCGCACGGCCGCCGAGTCCCCGCGGCACGACTCCAGGGGCACCGACAGCTGCGGACACAAGAGCCAGCAAGAACAACCTGCACCCTCGTGGGGACACTGAGACAGAGTAGAAATTTTCCAGAGTAGAAATGCATTTTGATTTAGGTGAAATGTACATCTTTGAGTCTGTGGTTAGAAAACAGAGCTGTTTAGCCTGACTGCAAAAGCCTAGGCCCAGAGAAACTGCTTCAGTGAAGGACAGACATAAGGGGGAAGAGACAGAAGGTGATAAAGAGAGACAGAGAGACTGCTGTAAGAGCAGGTCAACCTGACCYAAGAATTCTTTCTGATAAAGAAGAACTAGCAGCAAATGTCACACGAAATTCGTAAAAATGAATATGTAGGTGTTACAGACATCTTTTATGAAAAATCCTTTCCTTCGGATTTTTCCTCCTGAGAAGCTGAGAGGCCTCAGGAGCAAAATGTAAACAATGATTATCTGCTGCTGTGGAATGTAACAGGTGCATCTGGGATTGGCCCATGTTGGTTGTTTCTAATTAATGGCCAATCACAGCCGAGCTGGCTCAGACAGAGAGTCCGAGCCACAAACCTTTGTTATCATTCTTTCTTTTTCTATTTTGGGATAGAACTGCACWGTCAGGAATTTTAGCCAGCTATTTACAGGAGACTGAAAACACCCCACGTTTTCTCACTTGGGACTTGGTGCACAGTAACATCAGTTTGGGAAAAGACCAACACGTGAAACAGAGAAATTGAATATAGAAGCAAATTACCTTYACACAGATGTCCCTGAGCTGAGCTCTGACYTCTGCCATCAGCTTCATGTTCCTGCCATTGATGAAGTTCTCTCTGCACCATCCCTGCAGCAGAGACACCAGGAGTTAGAAGGGGACATTTCTTCACCCCAGGAGCATGRCAGCCTTTGGATACCATGAAAAGCAGAATCCCCTCTACAATCTGCCTCAGAGAAAACATGCTGACCCCTTTCCTGGTCATATTTCCACCCCCCTTTACTCCACTACATCTAGATTCCCTCCCACACTGCTCAGAAACAGCAGSTGGTGGTTCTTTTCCCACTCAGAGCTGCTCTGCAAGGTAACAGGAGCTGCAGAACAGCCCTTGTTATCCTGCAGGGGGTGAAAACAAATCAGGTAAGAATGACAGCTGCTGCAAGGAATGGAGTGCATGAGTCCACCCATCCACAAAYCAATATGAGAAGTTGATAGGGGAGGATAAATCCAAATCTGCTTTTAAACATGCTCAGTGTTTTTCCAATGAATCCTGTCCCAGAGCATGTCCAGGTATTTATCATCAAATCTCAGCACTCTCCCAYTCCCTTCTGATTCCAGCTGGAACCAGGGAAGGAAGAGCCCTGGCTGTGATTACAGAACTGACCCCACAAAGCTTTGCCAGAGCTGTCTGTAGGAACCTTTGTTACTGAACTTCCTCCAATTCCCCAGATGTAAAGGTGAGCCCTCTTTTCTCTCTGAYTGGAGGATGCCTGTGGCACCAGCCATGGAGGATGCAGCTGTCACTCTGCTCTCTGCTAAAACCTTCTCACCCCACAGCTCAGACAGCACTGGCAGCTCAGACCATCCCACCTTGTGCCCGTTGACGCTCTTGTAGGCCCTGTACACGTTGAGCAGGGTGAGATGATCCCCCTCACTGGAGATGAACTTCTTCCTGACAGCCTGCACCTCATCCCTCTGGGCAGGGGGGTTGTGGAGGACACTGTCCACKGATAACAGTGACACAATGGTCAGGATCTCCTCTGCACAGTGGAACTGGGGGGACACGAGGATGGCCTGCACAGACACAACAAAACTCATCTTTAGCTGACCAAATCCACTTCAGCTGGGCAGATCTTTCTGCTCCCTGGCAGCCCAGGAACTCGACCAAACATTGCTTAGGACAATCTCAAACATCTGGGCCTAGGAACAGCTGTAAATTCTCTGATGGGCTCACCAAGCACCTGTAACAGCAACTGCCAGGCTCCTCTCTGACACTGCCCAGTGCAAAACCAGCACAGACATTTCATGGACCTGCTAAACAATCCTGAAAATTGCAAGCAAATAATGTAAAATAATGTACAGCAAATATACCAGTACAGCTGCAAACACCCCAAATTTCACACCTTGTTTAAGGAGTTTGAAAGAGAAACATCAATGGTACTGAGATGAGTACATGAGATTAAAAATGTTCGTTTTTCTGCAGTTTTTACCTTGGAGAACTTTGGATCCAGTGGAAAGGCTGCCATTTTCTTTCCCAGAGGGGTCAGGACAAGCTGACCTTCCTTTTGGGTCACAGCTCCCAGCAGTTCCAGCTGATCAAYTGCTGCTTGGATAGCATCTGCCAAAACAAGGACATTGGCTGTGAGGCCTCCTGCCTCTCACTGAGGGATGTGAAGATCAGCAGGTTCCACCACTGCCTCCCTACCTGGCCAGAGGCACAAGTACTTTCCATTTAGACAAATCAGGGTCCAAAATGTGGTTTATCCTTCTCTGTCCAGGAGAACAAGCACCTTTCCCCATTTACTCTTCCTTTGGCAGTCAGGGCACACCTTCATGTTGTGTTGTTATGACACCTTATGGCCCAAGATTTTCCTGCTCTTTTYCCCCAAGGCTGCCTTTGTAGCCACTTACCAGGAGATGGTTTGGACATGAAGTCAAAGGTGAGCACATTGGGAATYTTCAGGGCCAGGAGCTGAAGCACCACACTGGCCAGGTTACATCTGCATAGGAAGAAAAAACAACTGAGATAGTTCTTTTATTTTTTTTCATAGAAGCTGAGATAGAGTCTCAGGCCTGTGCTGCAGCTTGACACATAGAAGTTTGATGCTGCTGCTGAAGCCTTATTTCCTAAACCAGGAAGAGGCAAGTCCAAAATCTGGAGGACAGTCAGAACTATTGCTTTATATGTTTGGAGACTCAGTGYCCAACTGTCCACCCTGAGCAAACATTTCCCAGGTTTTCTGTTTAGTCCCCACACTTCCATTTTTCTCAAGTCACCCTGCCAGCCCCTAGATCCAGTTTTGCTGCTCAGCTCTTCCCACAGCCTCAGCTGTAAAACAGGTGTGGCAAGGAGTGTGATGGCTCTGTCCTCACCTCTGTATCTCAGGTGTTGTCATCTCCTCAAACTTCTCAAAGTCCTCCTCTGTGTAGAGCCGGTAGCAGATCCCGCTCTGCTGCCTCCCTGCCCTGCCCGTGCGCTGCCAAGCCTGGGCCTTGGACACCTGCTGCACTGCCAGCACCTCCAGGCCAGTTTCTGGGCATGGAAAAGCATCACCTCAGTCAGTGCCCGAGGAAGGCAC
This sequence comes from Cardinalis cardinalis, assembly GCA_014549065.1. Classification (NCBI taxonomy): domain Eukaryota; kingdom Metazoa; phylum Chordata; class Aves; order Passeriformes; family Cardinalidae; genus Cardinalis; species Cardinalis cardinalis. The sequence goes on from JACDOX010000149.1 coordinate 1,798,772, forward strand.
AGCTTTGGAAAACACAGAGGATTAGCAGGAAGAATTCCCAGGGTTTGCCATTCAAATCCGGCTCAGAGCTCACTTGGTTCAGCACTGTGAACTTCAGCACTGGGCTTCACTTGGTTCAGCACTGTGAACTATCCCATGCTGTGTCCATGAAGAGAAGATTCACATTTGACAGATTTTTACCCCCTCGTGGCTGATACTCAAAAAAACCCCACAAAAACACCACCAAACCCCACACCCCAAACCTGGGACATTAATTTAAACAGCATGGAGGGTGTTTGAAACCCTCTGAAAAGTGAGGCTTAGGGCCYCCAGTAACTTCTACAAACCCAAACCCAATTTTGCCCGTGTTCCTCCTCACAATTCCTCACCAGGGCTGTACTTCTTGGCTTTGACCATGCCTGTGTCCACAACAAATTTTATGCCAGCAATGGTGATGGAGGTCTCTGCGATGTTGGTGGAGAGGATCACTTTGCGACAGCCCTGGGAGGAAGGAAAAAAATCAAACCCAARCCAAGGCCACCTCAGAGCAGCTGCAACACAGAAATTCTGCTGCTTTTGGCCTGTGTGGGCCAAGCCCTGCCCCACACTGTGAGCACAAATTGTGCTTGCTGTGCYAGCTCTCAGAAACTAAGGCAACCTTCAGTTTCTAATCAGTTTCTAAAATATTCTTTTGTATTTGCAACAAAACACACCACCAGAACAGCTGTTCTCAATACACCTTTCAACAATTTTGGTTTCACTTCTGGCACAACATTTGTATTCTTATTTATCTGTTGAGTAGGTAAAGAAGAGCCTGAAGCAGCATGAATTCCTTTCCTTATGGCCCTGACAAACATTCTCAGGTTTTCAGCTTACTCAGTATTTCTCCCATTAGMTGTTGTAGCTTTTTTTGTGACATGGACAAAAAATTCCTATGAAATGGAGGAAATTTAAATTTCTGTGCCTTCTAAACCTTCCTTCTTTTTATGATCCTACGTGACTTACTGAATGCATCTGTTAAAATCATCAGAGTTGCAGTGTATTATATTTCTGGAACCACCCAGCCTAARGCCAACAGAGAYTATTGTCACTGTTATATTTYCTGGAAAAATCCCCTTGCCCAGGATTCATCTCCTGGGAAGCTGAGAAGCCTCAGAGAAAAAGGMAAACAATATTATCTCATTTGCTTCTCCTGTGTTTTGCTGCTTTGGAATGTGGTTGGACATTGCTTTCCAACAGGTGATTGTTTCAYTGGTTTCATGTGAATTGTTTTGACTCAATGACCAATCACAGTCAGGCTGTGTCGAGACTCTGGAAGGAGTCAAGAGTTTTCATTATGATCTTTGTAGCTTTCTGTAAGTATCCYTTCTGTATTCTTTAGTATAGTTTAGTATACTATTCTTTAATATAATATAGTATCTTAAAATAATAAATTGACCTTCTAAGAACATAGAGTCAGATACATCATTYCTCCCTTCATCTTGGAACTCCACACACACAAGAGACTATTGATTACTATCAGTACAGACTGCTTTAGCCCCTTAAAGCCCACATGTTTTATCCAAAGACTCACTGAAGCAAAACCCCTCCTACTCCCTCACCTCAGGGGTGGGTTTAAAGGCACGGAGTTGTTGGGAGTGGGGCAGGGAAGCATAAAGGGGCAGCACTGTCATCCGTGGGCAGCCCTCGGGGAGATGCTGGGCAACGTCTCGACAGGTTTTGGTCATTGCTTCAATTTCCTCCTGACCAGTCAAGAACACCAGGATGTCCTGGCATGCAGGGGCTTCCTGGAGCCAGAGGAAAAAGCAAGTTAGGAGGGTTTGGACAGAAAARGAGAACTGAGATTGGTAATGAGATGTGGCTCTGGCAGTCACTGAAGTGGGCTAAGAAGAAAGTRAAGACACACATGTGGTGCAAGGATGCAACAGCCAGAATTCCCAATGGATTCACCAGAGGCAAAGAGTAAATCACATTTTGAGGGATTGAGTGTTAAAAGGATGGAGGAATTGCTGTGTCCTCAAATAACTGTCCATGCCAGGCAGAGAGGGCCAGCAAGCACCCAGGCACAGAGAACTCAGGTGAGGGGAACATTCAGGTTTAGGCATGAGCTGACATTATAGRGCTTTGCTTGGCAGTCTCCCTTCAGCTCCAGCCTGGACATACAGGTCCCAAATCCCAACAGCAGCAGCAACTTCAAGGCATTAAATGCAATTTGATGAAACAACACAACAATCCAGGCATTTGGCAGTCTAACATCCCAGCACAAAACACCAACCCCTGGCCCCAGAAGGACACAAACATGCAGAGAACCTCATACCTGGTGGATTTGGAAGATGGACACCAGTGCTGCCTGCAGGTAGTCACTCTGCCTCTCCTTGGTGTAGAAGATGTCAATGGGATGCTGCCGGCCCTCCAGGTAGATGACAGGAGCTCCATTGAAGTACTGGGAGAACAGGTCAACATCCATGGTGGCTGACATGACAATCACCTTCAGGGGAGCACAGCATGGGTCAGCACTGCAGCTTCCATCCAGCTGGACACCAACAAGTCAGGACCAGCCAAAAGTCAGCTTCTGGATCCTGAGAACTATGCTCAGAACAGGCTTTGGGACAGAAGAGAGTGATCTCCCCTCATTAAAGCCATCAGCCTTTTAACACAAGCAGAAAATGGTGTGACAGAATGGGCTGGTGTGTGGAACAAGACCATGCAAAGTCCCTGCCAGACCAATGCGCTTCCACACAAATTCCTGGCATGTCCACCCATCCTATGTGCAGTGCCCTACCTGGGAATGAGCATGTCCCATCAGCCAGAGCTCCTGCACCTGGAGTGATCTCAGAAGCAGTGCCAAAACCTCCCCAGCACTCTGTCTGGGGCTTTTGTGGAAAAAAGGCATCATGGTGGTGACCAGACACCTTGTTCAGAGGTGCCATATCAGGCCCATACATCTTAAGTCAGATACCCTCAACTATTGAGATTTAAAGTGACTTTTTAGGAACAGAAAAACAGTCAAGGCTGAAATCTCAAACCCTTTGGAAGGCCCCAGGAGATGCTCAGAGCACCCAGAGCCCAGCCCCACCCCGCCCTTCACCGCCACCCCGGATGAACACACTTTCAGCGGCCGCAGGCCCCGCTCCTTYCGCTTCTTCTGAGCGGCTTTGACCACCCCAAAGAGCACATCAGTGTGGATGGTCCTCTCGTGGGCCTCGTCCAGGATGGCCACGCTGTACTTGTGCAGCAGGGGGTCCCCGATGGCCTCGCGCAGCAGCATCCCGTCCGTCAGGAAGCGCAGCCGCGTCTGCGCGCTCGAGCAGTCGTCGAAGCGCACCGTGTAACCGACCTGGGCAGGGAAACACAGMGAGCACGGGCACACAGCCTGGCATTTCCCACTGCCATGGGGCCACAGGGAAGGGCCACAAAGCCCCTGGTCACTGCACTGGACTGAGCCAACCAGGAGCTCTGGAAAGCAGAGCAGTTTAACTGCTGGGAGTAGTTCCTCTTCTAAAGGTAGCGAGCCGCACAAATGATACTCCCCACATCTCTAGTTGGCTTCTTCCTAACTAGAACTTCATCATAAATGCCCCCCTAAGTTCAGTTAGTTAGTGTCCTTCCTTCCTTCCTTCCTTCCTTCCTTCCTCCCTCCCTCCCTCCCTTCCTTCCCCCTTTCCTTTCCTTTCCTCCTCCCAGAAATGATTCCAGGCTCTCCAAGGATTTTCTGCAGGGGAATTCTTTCTCCTCTGCCTCTCTTCCCCAGACTGCACTAATTCAGCACTCTGCTCTCTCTGACAGTGATTCCTRACACAGGGAGCAATGGAAAAGAGCACAATAATGTTTTTGTTTTATTCATGAATCAGTATTTTTTCAAGTAGAACAACCCAGATCAGGAAGGTCAATACCACAGAGACAGACCATGCCCACCCTGTCATGGGACAGGTAAAGAGCCACTTCTGTCCATTCATTTAATTACAGAATCAGAGAATATCCTGAGCTGCAAGGAGCCCACAGGACCACCCAGTSCAGCCCYTGGCCCTGCAGACACCCAGCAATCCCACGCTGGGCATCCCTGGAGCATTGTCCAAACTCTCCTGGGGCTCTGGCAGCCTCAGGGCTGTGCCCATTCCCTGGGGAGCCTGGGCAGTGCCCAGCACCCTCTGGGGAAAACACCTTTCCCTGATATCTAACCAAGACCCTGACACAGCTCCAGCTGCTCCCTCAGGTCCTGTCCCTGGTCACACAGAGCAGAAACTGGAGCTGCCCCTCAGGAGGSAGCTGCAGACCTTGGTGAGGTTTGACCAAATTCTCCACTTCTCCAGCTGAACAGACCAAGWGCTCTCAGCCATTYCTATCATGTGGCCCCTCCTGACYCCTCACCACCTTCATGCTGCTCCTTTGAGCACTCCCTGACAGCTTTTACATCCTCCTTACATTGTGGCACCCAATACCAATTATGAAATTAAGACCATCACGCCTGTGGCTGGTTATTACCCTACCCACTGCAGCCTGACAGGGCCCCATCCCCAGAGCAGCACCAAACCAAAATTAATCTACAGATAACCTACCAGCTTCCCCAGCTCTGTCCTCTTCTCCTCAGCAACTCTGGCAGCCAGGGTGACAGCAGCCACCCTGCGGGGCTGGGTCACAGCGATGACACCGGGCTGGCCAAGCCCCGCCTCGTACAGGAACTGAGGGAGCTGAGTGGTCTTCCCYGAGCCTGTTTCTCCTAAGGAATATGAAGGGAATCGAGTTTTCCCCCACACTGTCATAGCATTGTCAAACTCGGTTTTTTATGTTGACTTTTAGCCCTGTTTGAGGATGGGGAAGCTGAAGACAGAGAGGGAAATTCCCACCACAAACAGTGGCAGGCAGAGATGGCACCCACCGCCCTCCTCTGCAGAGCTCCAGCCACACTCTGGTCCACAAACCCACTCCAGCCTCTCTGGAGGTGAAGTGTCTGTGCTGTGACACACTAAGCATTTTTCATTTAACTACAATAAATGCTGAGTCTTTACTAGGTGGAAGTTATACATCTTCAGCTCCTGCAAGTCTAACAAAAAGCTTTTTCGTTTGCAGAACAGAAAAATATAATAAAATCAGWGAAAGCATAATAAAATCAGTGAAAATGTAAGTGAGGAGAGTCTTCAGAAGAGGACAGCTTGGCCATCTGGCTTTGACGGAACTCCAGGCAGACAGCGAAAGGAGGGAAATATTTTAACCTGCTCCACAAAAACCCCGGCTGCCAAAGCACGGAAGTCATTCCCTGCTCCCCACACTTCAGATTTACACCCAGCCCGTTTCTGGGCAGCTGGGGGCCCTGGCGCCGGCACTCACCGATGAGCACGGCGGTGTCGAGGCGGCGGAGCCGGGCCAGCAGCGGCCCGCGGGCCCCGGAGATGGGCAGCGAGCGCCGCTGCACGTGTGCGGGCGGCGCGGCGCTCTGGGGCTGCGTGCCGGGGGGCGCCGCCTTGAACCGCTTGGCCGGAGGCTCCTCTCTGTCCTGAGCCATCGTCCCTCGCGGTCCCGGCCCGGTCTGTCCCGGCCCGCTCCGGTCCGTCCCGCCGGGGCTGTCCCGGGGCTCCGGCCGGTCTCCGCCGGGGCCGCGCTGCACAGGCTCCCTGGCGCAGTGATGACGTCACGGAGCGACGCTGCGCGGAGCACCCTGGGAGTTGTAGTCCCAGCCCCGCCGCCGCCATTTGCAGCCCTTCCGGCTCCGGGCGCCCCTCAGGAGCCTCGGAAACATCGCGGACCCCAAAGGGAAGCAAAATGCAGCCAAGGAGGGCTGAGAGCCGGCTGACAGCAGGAGAGAGACACGTTCCCACTCAGGACCTGTCCCAGTAACAAGCTCAAACTCTGAACTAAAAAGAATACGCAAAAATAATGGTTTTTATCTCATTCCTGCATCATAACCTACGCTGAAGCGACATTGTCCGAAACGCTTTCATTCTTGCTCTCTAGGAGCACTAGAAGTCTGGTTTAGAAACAATCAAAACTGTCCMAAAAACAGACCAAAAAGCTGTAAAATCCTCCAAAGTTTCCATAAGTTTTATAACCTTTAACAAATAAAAATGCAGACATAAATTACCTCACCCATTTTATCAGAATCTAACACACTGCTTGTGGACAAAGCATTTCCCCTGAGATCCCCACACATTTATCTCCTGGACTATAAATTTAAAAAACTAAAACCTGTAACGAGTTTTTAAAAGTAAAATCTGAGACTAAATGAGATAACCATGTGTYATGGGTAAGCCCATCCTCTAAAATGCAGAATGAAGATGCAGCTTTAACTCCTTTTATCTATTATTATATAATCAATAAAACTCCACCCAATACTTTCTATGGCAATTTMAGAACAAGTGACCATGATGAGCTGAACTGAGCTCCAAATTCCAATGTGGCTGCTCAGAGATATTTATAATCAATGCAGCTTTAAGCTAAATGCCACTCAGCCTCACTGGCCTGTGTTGGATACAACAAACTTCACCCACAGACCACGCATTTCACATCCTGAGCAGACAGTGCTGTGTCCTGCACTTCTGAGACACTTGTGGGAAAAGCTGCAGGTATCTCTGTCTCTTCAAGGATTTGCTTTTTCCAGCCCCTGCTGCCTCAACACTACAGGATGATATAGAAGATTAACAAAAAAGGATCCACAAGACATTTTATTCAACTCATCATCATTTTTTGAGTCCTGACTCCAGACAAGTTTCCTTCTCTAGTGCTGCAGGTCATCCAGTATCAGCAGAGGGCACATGGGGGTGGATTTTGCAGGCACACCTATTTAACCACCAGTCTGAAAACTGGGCACCTGAACACACAGTCTTTGGGGGGAAAAACCACCAAAATGTAGCCTCAGCCTGCAGAACATTCCAAAAATCCAACTGGCAGGGTGAAAAGCTGCATGTTGTGTTCCCTGCAGCTCAAAGATGACTGGAGACAGCAGCACCTCAGATTAAAGAACCTTTTGCCATTGAAATATTGACTTAGYCTTTCAATCATCTTGCAGTTGTTTTATCCAAGAATAAAAAAAATTAGTCAAATCCCAAAAAGTTGGGTTTGTCCTCTATAAAGTTTCCCCTAGAGTTTCATGTATCAAATAACTTGAAAAAAATGCTTTAGAAATCACTTTAAACAAGTACTTGTGTGGCCTTGTTAACTGAAGTTAACAGGAAACAGTTTCCAGTTTTACATTTTTGGCTCCACTGGATTTAGATGATGTTCAGCACAATGAATTCCCTGATTGGGAAGGGTGCTGGGAGCGCCTCGGGTGAGACTGCATTTCATAAAGTGCTTGTGTTCCAAACCATAGAGCTGTCAGAGTCCTCTGTGTGCTGGGGAAGGAGTCCCCATGGGGCTGGAGCCAGGCCAGTGCCAGCCCCAGGCCCCGATTAACCCCCGAGGCGCTGCCCCTCTCCCCAGGCAAAGCCCCCCGGCCGCTCCTCGGGCAAGGGGTTGTAGTTGGGGTCATCCTCTGGGGTGTCAAATATTGCTTTCCTGCAAAACACAAAGCATGGTTATCCTTTAAAACACAGYTTTCACTGTAAGATCAAGACAGCTCACATGCCACACAGTGCCCTCCCTCAAGAACAGCTTGCCCAGGCAGTGGGGTTTATGCTGTCCARTTTGGAACCATCAGGAAGGAGATCCCAAATCAACCAGGAAGGAGATCCAAAATCAAGACTGATGAGGTTATTCTGCTATTTATGTATAAATATTCTATGCCAGACATCTYGAGGATAGTCTTATGATTCTGTGAAAAACATCAGGACAGCTCACATGCTGTCAGCTCACAGTGCCCTCCCTCAAGAACAGCTTGCCCAGGCAGTGGGATTTATGCTGTCCAATTTGGAGCCACCATAAAGGAGATCCCAAATCAAGACTGATGAGGTTATTCTGCTATTTATTTATAAATATTCTATGCCAGACATCTTGAGGATAGTCTTATGATTCTGTGAAAAACAACATCAAGACAGCACACATGCTGTCAGCTAACAGCATTTGGTTTGACCAAATTCTCCATTTCTCCAGCTGAGCAGACCAAGTGCTCTCAGCCATTCCTATCATGTGGCCCCTCCTGACCCTTCACCATCTTTGTGTCACTCCTTTAAGCACTTCCTGACAGCTTTTACATCCTCATTCCATTGTGGCACCCAAAAGCAATTATGAAATTAAGACTATCACCCCTGTGGTAGTCTCCTCCCTCAAGAACAGCTTGCCCAGGCTGTGGGGTTTATGCTGTCCAATTTGGAACCACCAAGAAGGAGATCCCAAATCAAGACTGATGAGGTTATTCTGCTATTTATTTATAAATATTCTATGCCAGACACCTTCAGGATAGTCTAACAATTCTGTGGAAAACAATCATCAGAGGTGTTCTGGGAGAGCACCATAATGGATTAGAGCATCCACACAAGAGGGAACTGAGTGGGAGCTATAAACACTACAAACACTGAAGGATTTTTTCCCAAAACTGTGATATGAGGATGACTTACAGAAGAAAAACACCATTACCTATCTTACATGTAATATCTCAGCCACTGTTCAGCAGGGGACATAGCTTTGGTGTTGTCAGCAAATCCTGACATGTCTTACCAGAGAAACCAAAGGTAAAATCCTTTAACTCTTCTCCCATTTAAGTTGSTTCCCACTTAAACAAATCCCAGCTCCCTGTTTGGCAACACGAGTTCAATAAAAAGCAAGAAGAGACACCCCCCATTTCTGTCTCTGCCCAAATGATGTGACTAATTGCAAACAGATTTCCAAACAAGCACTTTTCCCATGTCTCTTCCAAAGCAGACACCAATACTCACAGGACAGACGGTGTTCTCAGGAGCCTCCCACCACCAGGCTGATTGGGAAAGACATCCTCTAAGAAAAAATATATATGCCCAACAGCAATGCCTGGTATGGAAAAAAAAAGCCAAAAGGTGATTTTTCAGTAGTTCTTCTTTACAACTCTCAAATGCCTTACACTAGACTTTTTAGAAAAACAACATACATTTGTTCTTTCACAGAAAATTTGATCATACAGAAATACAAAACCTATGGAAGAAAGCTAGCAACAAGTAAAAAGCTTAACTTATACCACAAGACATTAATATTGGGGAAAGATCTTGTCATTATTAAAAATACTGACGTTTTGGCTCTATTAGAGTTGATAAAATAGTAATATAAGCTATTTTATTTTAGTGGACTGATGCTATAGTCAGATGATGCATCAGGGCTGATTCCAAGCAATAAAAAGCCAAAACATCAAAAGCTCTTTCTATCCTTACCACAGCACAAAACATGCTACAATGGCTAGAAATCAGAAAAGCCTAAAAATATAAATATAAAACAATAAATATATCAGAAGAACTAACACCAAGCACTAATTAGCCCTTGGATTTGATGATACAGAAATCCAAAACCTAATGAAGAAAGCTAACAGCATGTAAAAAGCTTAATTTATACTAAAGACATTAATATTGGGAAAACATCGTGTCATTATTAAAAATACTGATGTTTTGGCTCTATTAGAGTTGATAAAACAGCAATATAAACTATTTTATTTCAGTAGACTGATGCTATGGTCAGATGATGCATTAGGGCTGATTCCAAGCAATCAAAAGCCAGAATAAAAAACATCAGAAGCTTTTTCCATYCTTATCACAGCACAAAACACATTACAATGGCTAGAAATCAGAAAAGCCTAACAATATAAATATAAAATAATAAATATATCAGAAGAACTAACACCAAGCATTAATTAGCCCAAAAATGGGACAAATCCCCATTTTCTGTTTCACATAAAACACAAGGATGAACAGATCCTTGTGAGATTGCTGCCACTGCTCACCCAGGAGATCCACAATGATGGAGTTCCCCAAGAGCAGAGAAAAGCCCATCAACACCCAGGGTAGGAAAGGGGCTTGGAAGATGAGGAGCCCAAAGAAGTTCATGCGGACGTAGGGGTTCCTGCGGCTCCACACGTACACCAGCATGATGGTGAACGCCTGCCCCAGGAACACCAGGTTCACAAACAGCCCAAAAAGCTGCCATGGCTCGTTAAGGAAACTCTTGTGAGGTCAGGAATTTCACAGCTTAATTTGTAATCYTGTGTTTTCCACACAGCTGGTAAATCCACTTTCTCAGGTGTAAGGATGTCAAACTACCGGTCATCAAATCCAGCAGGTGCAGCAGGATTCGGGGTACCTGCAGCATGAATAATCTCATTAAAGCAAAATTTAATTCTTCACATACAACCTGAGCATGATCTCACATCTGAACAGCCCCCTGATAACCTCATTTCCACGATCAACCAGAAAAAACCCCGAAAAACCAGCAACAATCCCAAAGCCTCCAAAACCACACTAACAACTATCTGTACTCTTTATGCAACAAACTATATTAATGTAACAGTAACAACATGGTTTCAGCTCTCCATCACACTTCTGTAGCTTTACTAAAGGAGCTTGGAATTAAASCAGAAAGGATACAGTCATTAAAAGTCCTCCAAAAAGGAACATAAATACAAAATCTGCCGTGCGACCCCGGAAAGAGCCTTCCTCGAGCATGCGGCAGTAGCGGTATCTGAGGCCACGGTCAGGAAAACTCCAGTGCAAGTTCAGAGACACATCCAAGCACAAAATTACTCACTTCTACATCAGCTTAAAAGTGTTTTGTCAATTTACTGCATCACTTGGCTCTTTCTGGRTACTTCAGCACAGAGGGTGAGCCGGGAGACAAAAGGAATTTTCTCCTGTAGCACCAACCTGAAGGGTCAGGCTTGTACAAATGCTTAACACCAAAAAAGCAACTGGCAAAATTCTTGACAATTTAAAAAGGAGACCCCCTTGAAGCCCTTGAAGTTGGCATTGCTGAATTCCCAGGAACTCAACCTCTCCTGTGTGCAGGTACAGCAACATTCCTGCACTCTGCTTGCCAAGGGAACCAACACAACTTGGTGAAGGATACAAAAAGATCATGTTAAATAAAAAATTAAAGCCAACTGGTCCAAAGAACAAGTAGTTTGTGATTAACCTCCATATCTGGAAATAAGACAAATACAAGGACTTTAAACATGACAGATCATTTTTATTGTCTAAGTAGAAAAATAAGTAACAACGAAACTGAAATCTCCTTTACAGAAAATGAAACCAAGACCTATTTTAAGACACAGTGGTCTGCACTCTGGCTACAGCAGCTTTTAAAAAGTGTATTTTTAATACAAAAAGTACACTGTTTTGAGAAGACAAACACTTAAAAAACTCTACAGCACACTTAAAAACCTCCAGTGCTTCAGAAAACACTTACTTGAAAGTGCTTAAATATTAACTCAGGGTTGAAATACAGCTGGAAGGGCGTGATAAGTTCTAATTGCTGAAAAAGAAGAAAACAATTTGAAGGGATCAATACAACAACGAGAAAAAAAAAAAAGGAAGAAGAAAAAAACACACACTCAAAACAGCAACCCCTTCCTGGGTGCCAAAAAGAGCCCAGCAAGTCACATCAGCACTGTGAGTTTTCTGGAGTCTCAAAACAACAACCCTCTGGCGCTGTTGTTATTTACTCGTGTTTTTCACCTCTCCCGGGGCCTGTTCCCGGAATCCCCGAATCGCTCAGAGGGTCTGGGGGCCCCAGACCGGCTCTGAGCGCGGGCGGTGCCTGAGGGCTCCCCTTCCACGGCTACCCCACCCCGCCCCGCTCCCAGCTCCCGTCACGGCCTCCCCTCCCTCCTTCCTTCCTTCCCTCCGCGGCCGCCACTGACCACGGCGGCGGTGGTGAGGACGCAGGCGGTGGTGTAGGCCCGGGTCACGGGCGGCACCTGCAGGTACTCCTGCCGGAACGTCTGGTACGCCATCTTGGCGGCCCCGCCCCGCCTCGGCCCGCCCGCCTCCGCGCCCGCCCGACGCTCCGCGCTCCCATTGGCTGAACCGCAGCGCCCTCCCTGCGCTCTGCGCTCTTATTGGCCGACTGCCCAGCTCGCAGCTGCCACTTCGCACTCCTATTGGTCGTCTTGCAATACCCGCCCACACCCTTCGCTRTCATTGGCTGAGAGGCCGCGCTTGGCCCGCCCGCCGRGGGACGGAGCGCTCGGTGATTGGGCAGGAGCGTGCCCTGGCGGGCGCTGATTGGCTGCGGGAGGGGCGCCCTGAGGAGGCGCTCCAGCGAGGCGGGAAAGCGGCGGCGACACCGACGGGTCTGGGAACCGTCCTCGGACAGAGCGGCCCCGGGCCCCGCGAACGCCAGCGGCAGGAGAGGCCCCGTGCTCAACCCGCGAACACCAGCGGCAGCAGCGGCCCCGCGCTCAGCCCGCGAACACCAGCGGCAGGAGAGGCCCCACGCTCAGCCCGCGAACACCAGCGGCAGCAGCGGCCCCACTGGCTCGGGTAACGCCCTGTGAGTCCCACCTTCCCCTCACCGCCCGGCCCCCGCCGCCATGTCGGTGGATCCCATGGTCTACGAGGCGCAGTTCTTCGGGTTCACGCCGCAGACCTGCATGCTGCGTGTTTACACCGCCTTCCAGGACTACCTGTTCGAAGTGATGCTGGTGGTGGAGGGCGTGATGCTGAAGAAGCTGGACGGCATTCCCGGCTGCAAAATCAGCCCTTCCAAGATCCGGAAATGTACCGAGAAATTCCTGCTCTTCATGAAGGAGCACTTCGATAAACTGTTCTCTAAAATGGAAGAAGTGCTGCTGCAGCTGGTGCTGAACATCCCCAAGAACGTGCTGCTGCCCGAGGACAGGGTGCAGGAGCAGTATCCCTACAGCGAGCAGGAATTCCAGGCGCTGCAGGATGAGCTGCAGCAGCTGCAGCAGCAGTGCAGGGCAGAGGCGGTCCTGGAGCAGGAGCTGCTAGCAGAGCTGGAGGAGCAGAAGGTTGTCAAGGCCGAGCTGGAGAAGATTTTGCAGTGCTTTGATGGGCTTGAGAACATCTGCAGGGAGCACGGAGCCGGCAACTTCAAGGAAAGCTTTGCCCTCCTGACACAGAGCTGTAAGAAATTGCAGGATGTGCTGAAAGAAGTTGAGGAGAAGAGCAAAAAAATGAACCAGCATGATCAGTTAATGTAATGAAAATTCTGAGAAGGCAACAGCTGCCATGCAGAGAGCTTGCTTAAAATGACAGGGGCTTATCTTCCCCTTACTCCGCTCGTCCTGCCAGGATTTGGTCTAAAAGCTGTTGAACTGTGCCAGTTTGCTCCTCCCTAGGGCAGGGAGGAGAGAAAGCCTGTAAAATGTAACTCAGATTGTTAACTTTGTCAGTTTTGGGTCGCACAACCGGCGTTTGAAAACACTGAATGTTACCTTTGAACACTATGCAGCACTTGCCTGTTTTAAGGGTTATAAAAACAAAGCCTTGTTAAGACTTGTAGGAATGTGTGGGTGTTTCCAGCCTGAGGTCAGTGGCCAAGGAGCTGCCTGGCCAYGGCTATGGTGCCTTGCTCTGTGTTTGGGAAACCAGCAAGGAGGAAATGCAGGGAGGAGGATGACACTGATGCTGACAAGGTTCTGATGAGATCTGTTGGCATCAAACCAAATTTCAGCCCAGTTTCTGGAATTTCAGGGTTCCTCACCACTCCACCTGTGCTTGTGTTTCTCTCAGCACAGAGCAGAAGCCACTGGAGGAAATGAGTAATTCCATCACTTTGTCCTACTTCATCTTGTGTTGCTTTATATATTTGTTTGGGTTTTTTTTGTTGCCCAGTGTCCCTTTTCTACTAAAAAAAGTTTCTCTTATTAACATTTAATCAGATTTTCCTGTGAAAATGTTGAGTATTGATAAGCTCTTATGCCTTAATTAAACTTATTCTCTCTGTACTTAATTCAAAATCCCTGACAGTCTGTGCATCTTTTCACAGCAGTTTTTTAGTCCTGTCATTAAATATCAATATTAATTTCTACTTTACTAGCATAGAGGTTTAAAAGTCATTAACCCTGTGAATCATTTAGAGGTTATTGCAATAAAAAAGTGTATTGAAAACATAAAAGACAGTTTGGAATTCTCTCTTCCCTGGATTGAGAGGAGTAAGATGGGAGAAGTGTCCCTTGGCAGCAGAGGGCAGCAGCAGCCCGGCCCAGAGATCTGCTCCACAGGAGTTTGGTCTGGTTTTGCAGCTCAGTGTGACTTTCCTGGACATGAAGAATTATTGAGTTTCCTCGGGTGAATCATTTGTTTTATCCTCAGTAAACAGGAGACATTTTTCCTGGGTGTTCTGTGCCTGGAGTGACCACACACGGATTGGCAGAAAGCTGGACCCTACTGAGTTTGTACACCCCAACACTGCATTTTGCTTCAAAAAGGAATTATTCCCATTTTCAGAGGTTTCTCCTCTCCCAGCCAGAGAGAGACAATTTCAGTGCCAGGCCAGGGTTCCACCCAGCTGGAGTGCTGGGTGAGGGGGATGCTGGCCACGGTGGTTGTACTGGGTTGTGCCTGGCCCTCTCCCTGACCCCTGGTTTTGATGTCCTGCTGTGTCACCAACCAGGGAAACRTGTCCACAACTAAATCTGGGATTGACCATCCCACCCTCCTGGCRTGGATTTAACCCTCAGGCCCTCCTGTGATCATCCCTTCCCACCTGCTCTCAGAAATGCCATCCTCCCCCACACACTCCCAGCACTGCAGTCCCATAATCAAATACTTTACAATAAATTACATCCTGATGCTCCAGAGAGCRGTGCAGGAGCACTGCCCTCAGACAGGGAGCTCATGGAATCACAGAATTCTTTGGGCTGGAAAAGTCCAGCAGTTCCCCAGCTCTGCCATGGCCACACTCACCTGTCCTGAGTGCCACATGCCCAGATCAATGGCGCTGGCGAGGCATTCCCAACTCCAAATCATATCCATGTGTTTGTGGGGTCTCTGGAGATTCAGAGCCTCGAGAGCAGCTTGACAAACCCTGGCTCCATCCCCAGTGGCCTCTCCATCTGTCCTTGTCCCCTCTCCCCAGGCTCCCATCCCTCTCAGGCAGATCCAGAGTGTCCATGGCCATGGTCCCACTGGTGACAAGGCAGGCACAGACAGGGTAGCACCAGGCTGATGCTGGAGCAGGACCCGGGACTGGCTTGGAAAGGAGGCTTGGAACTTCCAGGTGGATGATTTTAATGCTCATTTTCTCCCAGTACTGGCAYGGAGCTGGAATATTCAGAGCTCCAGGCTGGAAGTGAGGTACTGCATAATACCCAATGTAAAAACTGCAACCAGCTGCTGGTAAAACATTTCCAAGAGCCTTTTTCAGGAGAAAGAGCCTTGATGTCAAGCACTTGGTGCAATGAACACCCCAGCAGCAGAGCTGAGGTCTGATGGGAAATAAAGCTACTGATTTTCCCACCAGGATAATGCCCTCCTGCTCTGGGACACTCAGGATCCGTGGGGCTGAGGATGTCCTGGCAGCTGGGTGCTCCATCAGAGAGAGAATGGCTTCAAGCCCCTCTACAGTTCCTGGGACTATCAGACTTCCAGCAAAACTCACCCTTGGGAATAAAAGCACGTCCTGGCTGTGAGGAGGAGGAGTGCAGCTGGAATTGCAGGCCCTGTGCAYGGACAGGGGTCAGGGGAAGCAGGGAATGTGCTGGCTCTGTGTCCCAGGGATGCTGGTTTGCCCTGGAAACCCCCAGGGGTTCAGTTCCCTGTATAAGGAGGAAACAGAAAATTTAGACTAAGAAATTTTTGGCAGCATTCACAAGCAGTTGGAGGGGTGTAGCCCTCCTTGACTTACACACTGAATAATGGTGTAATTAGCAGCTGTTAATGAACCCACACCTGGCAAAATGCCGGGGGAGGAGGGGGTTACCATATGCCTCCTCATTAAAAGCATTAATTACAGGCAGGAAATGCTGGTGGCAGCCACAAGCTTTAATCACTTCACCTCAAGCTGGAGGTGGGTCAGCTCCTGCTATTGCCCTTCCATGGTGGCTCAGGGCTCTCATCCCTGTCCACATCCCACAGCAAGGCTGAAGGGACCAGCAAGGCAGGGAAAAAGATACTTAATCACTCTAATAATGAGAAACAAAAACCTGTTTTGGCAAAAAAATTTCTTCCACAGAGATTTTTGCTGGCACAAACTGAGCAAGAGCACCCCAACCCTGTGGAAATTCCAAATAAAAACTAATGGAGATGGACAGAGAGAGAGCCAGGCACTGTGAGTTATTCCAGCAGCTCTTCCCTAATGTGTTTGCCCATCACACACCATAAAATGGGATGGGAGTGAACATTCCAAGCRCTCACTGGGATTTCCAGAGAGCTGCCCCAGTGCTGCCTCCCCTGCACCCCAGCCCTGGCAATAAAATAAATGGGGCAGGGAAAATGGGCATTCAGCTCCCATTAGTGGCTAAACATTGATTTACTCAAACAAAGAAACTCAGTCAGGGCTTGGCTGCTGGTGCCTCCTGGCCGTGTTTGTGGGACATCCCTGGAAACTGTTATAAAAGAACATAGTAAATGACTTTTTCCTACTCAAGGAGAATAAAATGGAAAASCTGGAAATGTCTGGCAACAAAGGAATCACTTTCACATACGAGAGGTTTTTCCCCCCCTAATTAAACCATGGAAGAGARGGAATGTGATTAAAAAGGAGGGAGGGGGGCCTTGGAGACAGCGGTGCTTGGCGTGGAGCAGCACAGACAACAACAAAGGGTGAAGTTTATGATTCTCCTTTGCTGAGGACTGGAAAAACCAGGTCCSTCACACAGCTCTGCATGGCTTTGGCTGCTTCCCTGGCTGTTCATCCTGCTCTGCATCCATCTCACCCTGCTGCCGTTGGGTTTGGGTTGGAAGGGACCTTAAAGATCTTCTATTCCCTGCCATGAGCAGAGGTGCCTTTTACTAGACTAGGCTGTGACAAAAATCATTGTAGGAATTTAATTTCAGCTTGAAGAGGAATCAAAAAATCAACAAACAAAACTAGAAAACAAACAAACTAGAAAAATAACATTGAGGCAAGATGGAGCCTTTGGAGGTCAATCCACTGGATGGATCCTGACAGGTGATGATGSCCCAAAACTGAACACTTTGAACCCAATGGTCCCAGCTATGACCCCTCTGCTTGGGGTGTGTCTCTGTAGCTCTGATTAATCCTGTCCCCTTTCCTGGGCAGCCCTGCCTCCCAGTGCTGGGCTACTGGGGATTCCATTATCCCTGACTTCCCCAAAGGAAGGAARTCCTCCTGCTGCTTTGTCTGCTTATCCCTCCTAGGCTCTTATTACTCCCACTTACACAATTCAGAATATGAATCCCTCCTGTCACCTTAATTTCTAATAATTAGTATTTGGTGTAGCACTGCAGCAGACAGCAGCTCTTAATGAATATTATAATAGGCACTAAATTATAATTTACTGCTCTAGAAATCCATTTTGATACATAGCCCACTTACAAGAAAATTAGGGGAAGCAGATTTCAAGCCATTTACCTGGCTGGATCCAACCCCAAACAGTCCCCAGCAAGATCCTAAAGGACCATGAGCTCCAGGGGCATTTAGTGGCCYGGGACATGTCACTGACCATGTCAGGGCTGGATATGCCATGGTGGCAGTGACGTGACCTCACCAGGACTCTGCATTCCCAGGGAACCAGCAATTCTGCTTTCAGTATTTTATTTACTCCCTGACAAAATGCTGGGGTATGAATCCACCTGGAGTGGATGGACGGCATTAATCCAGGAAGAGAGCTTGTGCAGTAAGGAACCCTCAATGTCCCCATCTCCAACCTCAGCCTCTGCCAGTCCTTCTTATGGAGCTGTTTCCCTTCCTTTTGTGGTGATGGTTGCCAGGAATTTATTTACCCATCAATTAACAGGTAGGTTTGGCATTGGCAGCTTTTGGGGCCCGCTGTGTGTTTGAGCAGAACACAGAGTCCCAGAGTGGTTTGGGTTGGGAGGGATTTTTTAAGCTCATCTCGTTTCACCCTGCCATGGGCAGGGACACCTTCCACAATCCCAGGCTGCTCCAAGGCCCATCCAACCTGGCCTTGGACAGGGATAGGGCAGCCACAGCTGCTCTGGGACACCAGTGCCAGGGCCTCCCCACCCTCACAGGGAAGACATCAGATCCTAAGCCTTGTATAATACAGAAGCAATACAGGAGAATTTCTTTGAGATCTTTATTGAGAAATATGAGAAAAGTCTGGTAAAGAATCATGGGGGTCAGAGTGATTTTCACTGCACATGCTAGGCATGTGTAGATGAAATAATTCTATTGCATATCTTGGCCAGAAAGAAGGGATGCCTGCTTCTCTGACAATGAAAAGATGTTCTTGGAGAATTTCTGTTTTTTCTGCAGTTTTGGTGACACACAGACTCTATAGCCGTCTTCATGGGCTGCACTCAAAGGCTGCCCTCTTGGGAACAGAGCCAGAGACCTCCGTCTTGATTTACTGCTACAGAAACATAAAACAAATAAAAGAAAATTAAAAAGGAAAAAGGAAAAATAATTAAAAAGGAAAAATATAAGGTCTCTCTGCTTCTCACTTCTGAAAGGGATTGAGGGGAGTCTCCATTCTCCTCTTCCCTCAGGGCATCTGGGTGGTCTCCATCCACAACTGCCCCATGGGGGACCAGGGAACCTTTGTGCACTCTCCCCTTTCAGGTGGTTTAGGGATCTCTATCCCCTGCATTTGTCCTTAATTTTGGCAACAGCATCCTGGGAGCCATGGATAGGGAGCTGGCATCTCCAGGACACTTGCTGCTGGAACACTTGCCTCTGGGAACATCTTGGAGAGGGCTGGGCTCCCCTTTTTACTTCCAGGCATTTCCTGGCMATCTGCATCCTCAGGAATAGCAGCTTCTGCAGACAGCTGTGGCTCTGAGGGAGCAGACAGTCCTGTCCAAAGAGCTTCCTCCACCTCTGGTCCCCAGCAGCTCTCAAGAGGGCACTGGGAGTGGTGGAGATTTCTCGCCATGAGTAACCCAACYGTGGAGTTCTTCCTCTTGCCCCGCTCCTCCCCTGCCTGCTCCAGAGCATGAGCTGGACATGGAGACACCTGCCTTTGCTGCTGCAGGATCTTAGCCAGCACCACACCAAGGCTCTTCTCCTATGGCACAGCTGCATTTTCCTGAGAGCCATGGAATGGGAATTGGCAGCATCATGATATTTGCTSCTGGGACACACCCTTCTAGGATTGCTGTACTGCTATGTGCTGGATTCACTACTTTGCTTTCAGTCTTTTCCTGGCCATCTGCATCCTCAGATATGAGCAGGTCTTGCTGAAACCGGTGCTTCAGAGGGAGCACACAGTCCTTTCCTAAGGGATTCCTCTGCACTCTGGAAGACAAATATACCTATCTGGGGAAAAGACATCAAAAGCTTGWCAAAGGCAGGAGGGAACACTCTGATTTCCCCTTTTCCCMAGAGGTTTCTTTAGCCGSAGTTGCTAACAAGGACCAGACGTGACAGCCCGCAGTGGGTTGGTGGCTGGTTTATTTTGGCGGCCCTGAGTCCTGCGTGGGCCTCGGTGCCTGGGTGCTGCAGGGGCTCCAGCCAGGCATCAAAGGCGCCCGCCCCGCACCCAAGGGTGGCRCAAGATGTCCTGCAGCCMGGCCCGGTCCACAGGGTGCTTGCCCAAACACCAGCGGATCAGGTGTTGGCACTCTGGGGAGAGAAGGCAGAAAGCGCCGCTCACTGGCACCAGGCTCCTGCCCGGCCGCTGCCGGCAGCGCCTGCAGAAGCCGGGCCAGGCTGCCRGWGCTSAGAGCTGCCCTTGGCGGGACRGCGGCACGGCGGGACACGGCCACCTCCCCCAGCCCGGCGTGCCACAGCCAGCCCCTCACGGGCCACCTCCTGCGGCCGGCCCTCGAGGGCACAGCCAGCTCYCGCCCGGCTGCGGCAGGGCCGGGCCGGGCTGCGCGCTGCCATCTGCCAAAGCCGCTTTCTTGAGGCCCACACCAACCTGGAGAGACCTGCTGCCAGAAGAAGAGCTGCCCCGACACGATGTCATGGTCATCCTGGAAGGGGAAGCACCCGCAGACCATGACATAGAGCAGCACGCCCAGGGACCAGACGGTGGCCGCCTCCTTGAGGTAGAAGCCCAGGCAGATCCACTCGGGCGGCCTGTACATGTATGTTCCTAGGGGAGACAGGCGGCGCTGGCCGGGCGCAGGCTGCTGCCTTCCAGAGCCTGGCGCCAGCCTCCTGCCAGAGGCAGGGCCTGCGCCGGCGGCCACAACTTCCCCCAAGGCCACCCTGCACCCCCAGACAATCGGCCAAAGCCAGCAAACCGCTCTGCAAGGCAGAGAAGGCCAGAAGAGCAGCCCAAGCCCAAGCAGGCCTGCCCAGCCGGGGGGCCGGGGCCCGGCTTTTGCAGCCCCCCTCTGCCGGCAGGGCCAGCAGCCGGCTCCTGGGGCACAGCACCTGCCCCGGGCCACAGGG
>JACDOX010000150.1:2451-89715 GCA_014549065.1 Cardinalis cardinalis
GAAAGAAAGAAAGAAAGAAAGAAAGAAAGAAAGAAAGAAAGAAAGAAAGAAAGAAAGAAAGAAAGAAAGAAAGAAAGAAAGAAAGAAAGAAAGAAAGAAGGAAAGAAAGAAAGAAAGAAAAAGAAAGAAAGAAAGAAAGAAAGAAATCACCAGCCATAGATCCTGTGACAAGACTTGATTGTGCAAAGTGATGTTCAGTCTTGTAGTGATGGCCACAGTCTCAATCTGTCAGGGCCAGGTTGTGAAACAGAGTTCAGAGTTCCAGTCTAGGTGGGAATGCCCAGGCACATTCCTAGGGTGGGGAGCCCTCAGAACTCTGGTGGAAGATCTCAGAAATGAGTCTGGGGACACTTCAGGGTTTATGACACCTTCTAAGACTTTAAAGCTGCCTCTCATGTCAATGTAGCCTTATGTGTGGAAGTGAATGTTCCGTGTGAGTATGACCTTTCCTGGGAGTGGGGGAGAGGTGGGGAAGACAATTGGTATGATGAAAAGCACAGTCCCACCTCTCAGGACCTACCTCTTATCTTTGAACACCTCATAATGTCTGGTGGTAGGTGTTCACCCCTCTGCCTTGTGTTCTGCCCTACATGGATCAGAGATTCTGCCACTGCCCACCCAAATCTCATCTCCTCCCCTGGGAGGGGTGCAAGCTCTGCCACAGCAAAGCACCCTGCCCTTCCACAAATGCGCGATTGCTTTGAGTCATTAACCATCAACATTTCAGTTTCTCACCAGGAGTCAATTAAACCACAAAATTTAAGCCTAAGGTAAATGGTGAGACTTTGAAGATAGGGTGTTCAGGTTTTTTTTTGTCTAATGTTCAGCTTCTAATTAAAACAAGGCTGCTGCTGGCAAGAATAGTCCAGCACCCCCCTGAAGTCAGCTGAGGACTGGACTTGAAATCTCTGAGCTCCCTGACAGGCAGAGCTCCCCTCTAAAGATGGGGATGGCAGGGGGCACAGCCTTGCCTCACTGACCTGGCAGAAAGGTGCAGTCCTTGATCTCCCAGGCTGAGCAGGCAAGAGCAGAACCCAGTGCCAAATCAGGCTGGGCTGCAGCCATGCAACAGAAGACTTAGCCCAGAGGTTTTCACCAACAAGCCTCATTAGCCTTTGACAATCCATGCATCCCAGAACCAGCTAGTATGGCCACCTGAACACAAGAGCAAGTGTGATGCTCATTTTGCTTTTTGATGAAGGGATATGGGTACGGGAAGAAGTGTGGAGGATGAAGCTTGGGTCTGATGCAGAACAAAGGCTCAAATGAAATTTCTGACCCTTTTCAAAGGGACCTGTGATTCAAGGGGCACACCAAAGCCCCAGACATGCTGGAGAAACCCTGCCTGGGAAGCTGCCCAGGCACAAAGAAGCCCTAATAGCAACACTTGCTTGCACAGCTTGCCTGGTGACAGAGGATACTAGGATTCAAAGAGACAGATTTTGGCACCTGGGGAGGAGAGGGATGCCAGTTCCATGCACTCTGGAGAAGGGTATGGAAAGCCAAGACTGACTCTTATAATGAAGGAGAAACCTGAGCTTCCCCCTGTGTGCTAAACCTGCTGAGTGCATCCTGGCAGTCTGCACCTACTGCCCATCACTGGGATGAGAGCGGATGTGGTCCATGTTTATGCCCAGGCTCCATTTTCTTCTGCCCCTCAATATCACACAGAGATTCCCATTTGGAAGCCCAAGTTTATTTATTAGAGCATTGCAGAGGGATAAAAAAGTGAAGCGGCTTGTGCTCCCCACTGAGCTGTGGGCCAGAGCTGGAGTCTATCACGCCAGCACCCATCCATGCTGCATAGCCACCACAGCTTTAAACCGTGGCTGCTACCAGAGTTGATATGAAATTTTCTGAGGTTGCAAATGCAAGATGTGGCTGGGGGTGTGTGTTCTATTGCCATCTGTTGGAGGTGGGCCAGTTATCTTCTGGTAATTGGGCTACCTGTTAAAACCAGGTGGGGCAGTGTTCTTTATCTCTTCCACAACCCATTCTCTCTCCAGGAGATATCTTCTGCTAATGGCCCATGAGTCTCACTGCATGACTGATAAAATGACCTCATCCCATTGTGAAATGCTCCACCCAGGGGGAGGAGCCAAGCATTCCTACCTGGATATAATCTGAGCTTTCAAACACCACAGGCAGCTTTTTTCCACTGGATTCCCAGAGGAAAACCAGACCCTTCTACACCACCACTGGACCTTCAAAGGAAAACTACACCCTTCGACAGGATCACTGCTTCAACAGAACCTCATCTGTCTCTCCAGGAGGACTGCAGCCACCATTTATTTGCACTGCTACCAACACCCTGACCAACTGGATGTTAAGTTGTATTCTGACTCTGTCAGTGTTTTTTAGTTTTGTTTTTTGGGGTTTTTTTTGTACTATTGCATTTGTAGTTTAATTTTCCTAGTAAAGAACGGTTATTTCTATTCCCATATCTTTGCCTGAGAACCCCTTAATTTCAAAATTATAATCATTTGGAGGAAGGGGGTTTACATTTTCCGTTTCAAGGGAGGCTCCTGCCTTCCTTAGCAGAGACTTGTCTTTTCCAACCAAGACAGAAATGAAAAAAAGGAAGAAGTGTAAAATAGAGAACTGGCTTCTAGGACTGAATTGTGGTGGCTTACAGGCAAGTCAGATGTACAGAACTGATACTGAGAATTGAGCTGGACTGCCATTTAAAAAATAAAAGAAGATTTGGCAATAGGGAAAACATGACTCAGTAGTATGAAATCACTGGCAATAAATGTCAGAGACTTCATTTACAAGTGAAAATTCTTATCTACCTCACGTCAGTGTCGCTACCTGATGGCTTATATCCAAAAAAAGATAAATGCGTTATTGCATGTGTCATCCACAACTCCCTAAAAATATAAAGATCTTGAACAGCAAGTCAAACTAGGAGGTTATTAAATGGTTGAATGGTGAACTCATTCCTATAGGGTGTGCAGTTTGGCACAGGGCAAATGTGGTCTGCTGTGAGCAATGCAGTCAACACTCCTTGCAGTCACCAGCCCTGATGATCTGGGGTTCTTCTCAGAACAGTGAATGCAACTCAGTAACAGCTGGGGGAAAAAGACTAGGGAAAAAATCAGCTTTGACAATCTGAAAGTATGTATGAATATATATTAGATCTCCTCAAGGTAGAAGGGTGCACTCAGCACGTAATGTGTATGTTAGCAATTCAGAAGGAGATCAGTCAGGGTAATATTACAGACATTTATCCGTGCTGCTTTGATCAGGGTTTCTTTTGAAGTTTCCTGAGTCGAAAATATTGGAGCATATGATTTCTCTCTGCATTTTGATACTTGTGCTTCTAAACAGTCATTAAATGAGTAGGCCCAAGAAATGTGAGGAACAAACCTCAGCATCTGTGCATACTGTGTATGAGCTGTTCCCTGTTTGCTATGCCCATCCTTCCCTGGTTTTTCGATGTGTGGATTTAAGGCATGAAAAAATTTTTTCATCACCTCCTCAGAATCTAAAATACTACATTATTCACTGTGCGGGCCAACCAATAGCCATCTCTCTGTGTGAAAATATGTGTGATGGCCTGCCATCCAGCACAGTTATAGCAGCTTGGAATCATGCATCAGCCCAGAGAACAGCACCATTAATTAAAAAAAAAATAAATCTTGTTTACATGGCAATGGGGGACCCTTTGAGAGATGTACATGCCTGGAGAGTCCCCAGTACCCAGCATAAGTGTATTCCTGGCAGTGTTGGACATGCGTCTCTCCTGGGACCTATCAGAAGATTGCCTGGTGGAGCTGTAGAATTAAGAAGAAGCCCTGGCATTGCCAATGCACATGGATCTGCAGTCAGCATCAAAATGCTGGCACTGGAAGCAGCACAGCATTTGTCTGACACATCAGCTGGGACAGGGGCTGTCCCCACTTTGCCCCATATCTGTTTCTTATCTGCCTGGATGTGTTGGGTGTCCATTATTTGGCTAGCAAGGCAGTGCTTTGGCATAGTCGGTGCTGTCTCACAGACACTATAGGCGCCGATAAATTGCAGAGTTTCACCTAGGCAATGGACTGCTTGTTTTAGAACTCACCTATTATCATGTCATATTAATAAGGCAGATCCAGCCTAGCTGCTGGCAGTGTGAAATGCTCCTGTATCGTCAGGGGAGTGTGATTTGCAAAGCATTCGGCTCCTGAGGAGAGCCTCAGGAGAAAGTGCGCTGTATTTCTTTCATATTCTTGAAAAAAAGTTGTGGCATAGAATTTTTATTAATTTGATATCCAATACTCAACTCTGTTTGAACTCTACTATATTTTTTTTTATTTTAAATTTCTCTCTATTTGTATTTGTCATAAAAGAAGGTTAGAAAAGTTCAATTCTTCATAAGGACATGGTATAGTTTTGAGTTCTAACAGCTCTTTATAGGTTGAAAATGCACTTAAATTATGTGAGAAGAGTCCCACAGAAGAGTCCCAGAGAAACACGTTACTTCATAAAGCTGGAAAGCAAACAATTGGAGAAACACTTACACATTTTTGGACTGTCTGTGTTAACTTGCTTAGACTCTTTTTTACCTTTGAACAACCAAAGCATTAGAGGGTCTGATGGATAATCGAAATGTAAAAGGACACTCATTCAGGGTAAGTGATGACACAGCAGAAGAGCAAAATGGATATTTGCCTCAGACTTTACCACTAAGAGGAATCATCTCACATTGAAATGCTAATTGAAGTGATTTTAAACTAAACTGACAGAGTTAGTAGTAGTGAATCACCAGGGTCACAAAGTACTTGTCCATGTGGTAGTTGTCACAAATTGCCCATCGTAACAGAGAAAGAAAAGATGGGAAATACATTCAAGGCTCTAAGTCTTAGAAACAGTCAAGTCTGATTTCCTTACCAGAGAAGGATTCTATGAAAAAGACCAGATAAGGTATGGTAAGATCTGAGCTCCTCAAATTCTTTCCAATAAATACTGACAGAAGACACATATTTTTTTTCTTCCACATTCACTTTACACATTATATAAAATACCAAATATTAATATGAACCCAGGGAATTTGCTTTTTATTAAAACACTGCAAATATTCCATGAGTAGGAATGTCTTATCTAATTTTCAGATTTCTTTAAGTACTTTCTTACACAAAGTGTTGCTTTGAGACAAGCCAAGAAGAAATAAAACCCCCACACAATTGACACTAACAGAGCAGGAGGAGATCCATAATTCCTACTGGCATCCTGAATGCAGGTGCAGAACTTAGAGGTCCAGTGCTGTTCAACAGAGCTGGGACTCAAGACAAGTCTCATTATTTTTGAAGATTACAATAACTTAAATTTTATTAGGAAATGTTAGATTTGGCCTCTGCTTCCTTCTCCCAAACTTTGGGTTTTCCTAGCTCCTTATTGTTCTCTGTACTTTAGATGCCCCTTCTAGATACTGAACTCCTCACCCCACTCCCGGGTGGAGCCTCTCCCTTTGGCTCAGTGTTCTTGGCCTTGGCCAGCCTTCCCAGCAACACCAGAGCTACCAAGCCACAATCAATTAGAGTTGCGCACTCGCTTGAATAATTTAGTGGCTTCCACAGACAAGCTAAATCACTCTGGGGATAAAGCTATAGCAAAAGAGCTGCAATAGTGCCAGAAATGTGAGCGATTGATAAGATTCCCAGCATTTAGTTTTTGTTTACTTTTCTCTGTAGCAGCTTTTTTTTCAAATTAAGTATTTTCTACAAAGTCTTAGAAGTATTTAAGCCCTAGTAGAATAGAACCCCTATGGAGTAATTATTATAATTTCTTAAGATATCTTATAATTCACTGCTATCTTTTCCCTGGAGTATGATTTAATTACTGCCATATCAGATGAATTGTATTTTAGTCTAATATGACTGCAACAGATTAGCAGGCATTGCTGCAAGCTGATAATGAGTTAGGCAGCTGAAATTTCACCTAAATGGAGGATAGAAATTTGGTGTTGGTTAACTGATATTTATTTCACCATTATAAATAAAAGTCTACTACCTAGTTGTAATTTTGCAGAATGTGTTTTCACTATGTCTTTTGGATTTAGGATAATTGGCATTTCTGTTGGTTTGGTTTCTTTGTGCAAGAAAGCAATTTGCAGAAGTTGTCGATAGGAAGCAGTATGTGTTACCTTAGCAGGGAATTTAAGCACAGATGTTTTTGGAAGATAATTTGTCAAATGACTCCAAGTCACTTCAAATATTTGCAGACTTTCAGAACTGTCATTTGAATATTTTTTGGTGGATGAATAATATGAACTGCATTTTCAAAAAGAATATTTACTGTGTGCCACAAGGATTAATACCAAAGGCATCAAAATAATTCAAACAGAGGACCTTGCTGCCAGCTGAACTTTAGAAAATTAAAGACTTGAGTAAGTGTTCTGGGCATGGGTGACCCAATGTCTTAATCCAGCTGCCTTTTGTTATTAGAAAACAAAAATCTTTGGTTGTCATGATTATCTGTCTCTAGTTCTGAGAGAATTATATTTAGAACTCATCTTTCACCAGTGTCGCAGATGCCTGTATTCTTGGATCTTGCAAAGTCCAAACATTTTCACTTTCCTTTATTCTGAACAAATTAAACTGTACAGAAATCACAAGTATGGAAGTCATTGCTTCTGGTGGCTGCAGACAAGTACTATATATATATACATATAATACTCACTACTTGGGAAAAGCTTCCATCTGTATTAAATCTGCAGTGAGTGTTTAGCACATAATCCCAAAGGAGATGATACTTCTGCTAGAGGATGTATCCCAACACTCTGTAAAGGCAGGTAAACAGAAAGTCATCATTCATCACAGTTTTGCTTTTGACATTGCCAGCAACATCTCCTGGGGTATTTTTAAACTCATCAGTCATAAAATTATAATTTTGTTGGTTTTTCCCAAGAAGTTCTGTTAGAATGGGTAGATTTTGCTTGGTGTTTACTGAAAGCACACAAGTGAAATGAACACTTGCTCAGGAAATGAGCAAGCTAAGATGAGAAGGGAAATGGTGAAGGAGCATAAGCAGTAGCCAAGCTGTGCTTCTGCATGACATTAAACAACACATGCTCAACATTTCACGACAAACTGATACACAGCAGAGAGATATTGAACAAAATCCTCCTGTCTGAGAAACTTGCCAGGGTCACCATTGTGCCAGAAATTGCATGATGGAGATTTTAAGACGCTGCATCACAATATTGTGTCATTGGCAGATATTTTAAGAAATAATTAAAAGTGATAATTTGAATGACTTTTGTCATCCTAAAAATTGCCTCTTCTGGAGTGCCCTGGCCAATATCCAGTCATCTCAAGCCTCATTCTTGCTTACGACACAGAGAAGAGTAGTGATTTCTCCATGGCTTGGAACAGCTATGGCTGAGCCAGCACAGACACACCGTTCACTCTGAGCCGTTCACGCTGGTGTCCTGCCCTTCAGGCTAAGAGAAACTTCCTTTCCTGGCACTGGCACCCCAATTAGTGCCTTGCATTGGTTTAGCCAGAAGGTCCCAATGGGAAGTGGCTCCAGCTATTTAGAAATGATGGCTGTTCACTGTCTCACAGCCCTGTAAATACCCATGACCCCAGACGATTAGACTATTTCAGTTTCTCTTCCCGTAGTTTGACAGATATTTGAGTGCTTCAGTCAAGTATGTTTAGATGCCTACTATCAGGTAGTTTCAAGGTCTGTTTTCCATGCATATGATATAGCACTGCCAGTCTGCCCTAACAGTTTTGCTTAAAGCAAAGCAGTCCTGGATGCTGAGATGACCTGTCATGAAATCTTGACGCACCACATTGCTTAAGGAGGAATGCTTTGCACCTTTCCCAAGAGAAAAGTTCACAGCCAGTAATCAGATTTCACATCTGGTGTGACTGTCATATCCATGTCCTCAGGGCTGACGCTTGCAGCTGCAGCTGCTCTGTGCCTGCTGCAGAGGGTTGGGGTTATGGGTAGGGTTAGGGCCTGGCACCCCTCAATGTGAACAGCAGGGCAAGTATAAAAATGATGGGATATGGCGAGCAAAAGAAAACAGGCAAGAAAATTACTTGAAAATGGAAGAGATATTTGGAGACTGGAGGTTCGGTTCCTTTCTCCAGCAAATTAAAAAAATGCAACATTCAGGTAGTGAGACATTGGAACCTCCCTCACCCACTTATGCCTGAAACTGTATAACAAAAAGACCCTTTGGATGCCTTCCCCAGCCCAAGTTTTACACTCAGTTAATGAAATGTTCTTATTTTAAATGCTATGTAATCAGAGAGCAGGAAATGTCTTTACATATAGGTAGTGGAATAAAAAGCAATATGGAAAATAGCATCCTTCACAGCATGTCTGTCCTGGCAACTTCTGCCTCAATAAAGCAGTAAACCTTTGAGAAGAATTCCTCCTTTAAAAACGTGTCTCTGAGGTCAGGATAGCGTTCAGCTGAGCTCCTGATAGCCTCTGCCAGCCCCACACTGCCAGTAGAGTTTGTCAGCTGTGGGATCCAGGTTTCCCTTGAAGAAGGAGCTTGTTGGTGGCACAGGAGGGTCTCCTCTGAGCTCAGGTCTCCCAGTGCCAAGTGACAGTTCAAGAGCACTTACAGTGTGAATCTTGGAAAGGTTGATCTGCCCATGTGCCTTTATCCCACCTCTTTTGCCACTGATGCAAAATCATTTTGTTCTAAAAATAGTGTGAGGTAGATCATAGAATCATAGAATGGTTTGGGTTGGAAGGGATCTTAAAGATCACCTTGCTCCAACCCTCCTGGCCACGGGCAGGGACTCCTTCCACTAGACTAGATTTCTCTGAGCTCTATCCAGCCTTGCCTTGAACACTTCCAGGGATGGGGCAACCACAGTTTCTCAGGCCCACCTGTTATAATACCTCATCATTGTCACTATTTTTTCCTAATATCTAATCTTAAACTACCCTTTCAGTTTAAGCCATTTCCCTTTGTCTTGTCACTACATGCTCTTGTAAAAAGTCTCTCTCCATCTTTCTTGTCGGCTCCCTTCAGGTACTTCCCTTCAGGAAGGACACAATTAGGTCATCCTTATGCCTTCTCTTTTCTAGGCTAAACAAATCCAATTCTCTCAGCCTTTCCTCACAGGAGAGGTGTGGGGTTAGGAAGAAAATCCTTTGCGGGGAGGCGCCAGGGGCCATTCTTTGTCTTGTTGGCATGGCAGTGGGTCAGGTCAGGCTTCATGAGCATTTTACATGTAATCATTCTCTTCTATACACTGTTTGTTATTAGTATTGTTTTGTTAATGTTTGTTTTCTTATCTTATTGCTGTTTAGAGTAAATTGTTCTCATCTCAACTCGGAATCTCGGCCTTTGACTTCCTTCACGGGAGGCAATGGGCAGAGGGGAGTGGCTGCATGGGATGTAATTTCAAACTGGGTTTAAATGACAACACCTCCCCACCAACTCTATCAGCTCTCCAATTGGAGCTCTCCAAATAAATGCTTCCAGCCTCAAATGAATTGAGAGTCTCGCATCAGTTATTGGCTTTAACTAAACATTTATCCTCAATATGTAAAAATATGTAGGCTCATTTTTATTTCCTTGCACTATCCATCTAACAACCTGACACAAATCAAGACACAATATTTTCTCTTCTTTTTAATAGCCAGGAGAATTGCATCACATTTTAAATTGCACTTCAGCAAAACAATAGTCAGGCAAAGCCAGTGCAGCAGCAGCTGTCTCCATGGCTTTGTTTGTACAAAGCCTGGCATAACAGGGCTCTGCTTTCAGCCAGCCCCTGAACACTTCTGGAATAAACAGAATAATAGCTGACTGCAACCTTTGCTTAGAAATATTTGTGAATGGCATTGTGTCAGAAAGCTGTATATAAAGCTTGCTGCTGCTGTGGAGGTAGACCGAGCACTGAGCAATTTTGACATTCAGATTTACAGCAGGCTTTTGGCATTCTCTCTCTTTTAGGAATGAACAAAGTGCCTTCACCCATTTGAATCAAACTGTTGTTTCATTACCTGCTGCCTCTGTCTCCTCTTTATGTTATGTTTCCTTCAGGTGTGAAAAGTGACTACACAAAAGAATAAAAGAGCAGGAATTCTTAAGTGCCATCATTGCACTGGCACCCACTTTATTTCTCAAGGAAGCTCCAGAGTACAGTATTTTCTTGAGAAGAGAGAGAGAAAATGGTGGCAGTCTTGAAATGCCTGTTTAGGTGTTTATGCAACATATTTGTTAATAATTCCAGTGAAGAACAGGTGGAAACACATAAACAGGTGTTTGTACTCCAACACTGATCTGGTCCAGCTGCCTAATTGCTGATTTGATTTGGAATAGCTAAAATATTGTTATCTGTAAAACCAAACAAGTCAATAGCTCTCTCAATGCTTAAATAGTTTTCAATCTTTTTTTCCTCAGTGGATGACAGAGAGGGCTGAGGCTTTCAGGATCTAGTCTAATTTCTACATGTCAGAGTTGAAGACCTGAGCAAGCCACAGAACATTTCTGTGATTCTGCTGGTACTACACCTAGATGCTTGTTTCTGAAAACACGTTGAATTCAGCTTATGCTGAACTTTGCCTGTGACCCCCTCGCACTTGGCAGTGGCTGAACACAACCTCTGACCACAGCAAGAGGATCTCTGAGCAGAGAGGAGGTGTTTGAGTGACATCTGCCACGTTTTCAACAGACCACTCTGCAACACACCAAATTTTCTACTGTCTCTCTCATGCCTTGTGCCTGTTTATGAAGGATAGAAACAAGTGCCAGGTCTCACCCAGCCTCTGGCCATCACCTGTCTCTGGGTTCCCTGCAAGCCTCTGAATGCACCAGAGCAGATTGCACCAGCAGAAACACTGGGTGTAGTTTGCAGTATTCTGTGACCTACCTTGACCATCATGCCTGTTACCATGGCAGAAAGACAGTGTGTGATGGTGTCAGTGCATCTTTCACAGGTTTCACTGCCTTTCACCTCTATGATTTCACTTTATATTTCCTGCAAAATATCTCCTGCAAGCCATTGTGCTGTAGTTTTCTATACAGTTTCCCTCTCACACATCCCAGGTAACCTCTCATTACCCAGTCCTCAGCATCTGTACTGCCTTCCATGGGAGGCTAATAAACATACACAAGTCAAAGTCCAGCAGAAATCTCTCCAAATACTTTTGTAGTGAGAAACATCATTTACACTGCCCTGGTGGGTGAGAGCAGAATTTAGCCATCACTGCAACTGAGAGTTTGAAGGGCAGAGCTTCAAGTGAGAAACTTGAAACTGTGGAATGATAAATGTCTCACAAAAGCAATTGTTACTGACTGAGAGGTAAGATTGAGGGAGGGAAGGAGGGAGCGTGGGCTGGGAGCTGAGTGGAGCACAGGAGCTTCTGCTGAGGAGCCGCCTGAGTGATGTGTTTGTGGTGTCTCATAATTAACACCTAGTGGTTTTTAAGCTGATAGTAGGCGCTTAATATCGATCAGGACAATTTGCTAATTCTATGTCTGTGTCGGCTCTGTCTTTCTAAAAAAACAGGATAAAAACATTTACCAAATGTATAAAATTAATGTGCCTGAGTGCTCTGAATCTTTGCAGCCATTGTGATGTCTGGAGCACTCTGAAAGCTCTACGTGCAGCCATCAAACCCTCTTTCTGATGCTCTGGGTGTCCTCATCAGACCACCTATCTGCTTCCACAGATCAGCACAAATCTGTAAGGGAAAGGGGATCTTCTGTCATCCCCACGGGCCCTGTGTGAATGACCCCCAAACTCTTGGGTTTTGTACATGGCACTGAGTATCTGTGTTTGGGTAACAGAATCAAGGCATTAAACTCTTGCATTTTACACACTAGGTAATATGGGGGCAGCTTTCCTTACATCTTGTCTGAGAGTCCTTGCAAAATGGACAGACGCTGACGTGAGCAGATACAGGGCTCAGGACATCTGACATTTACAGGCTTCCAGGACATCTGGCCAGTGCCCTGACTGCAGTCAGCCCACAGCTCTTGGCTGGTCTTCTCTTGCATTTGTCACTTTGCATCCCTCTGTCAATAAGACACCAGTAACAGAGTTACAGGTAAAATCAGTTGAGGAAATAAATCCTAATTATAGATAAACCAATGATATAAAATCAGCTTTTCCATGGAGAGATTTGCATGCACTCTGAATTTATGGGCAAGACATGGATGTCAGTGGGACTCAGGCACATTTGTAACTTGCTAAATTATTCATCTTAGTTTATGTACTTTCATAACCAGAGGACTTTCAGCATATGTTTTACTTGAAAGGAGGATTTTTCTTTTCTTTGCCAATGGAGAACAGCTCTGCCTGAAAATCGAGTACTCAGGCTGGACATTGAAAACAGGTTTTCAAAGTCTTGAATTGCTTTGTAAAATTAATGCCTATTAGTGTATCTCAGGTTGTGCTCTTTAAGAACAAGAGGTCTGATTAAAGAGGAGCGAGCTTAGTGATGTTGCTGTAGTGAAAACCAGGAGCAGCTATCATGGTCAGGCCCAATAATCTGGTCTTCTCCACTAGAAATGCAGTTAGAGCTAATGATGAATTTGAACGATTGTATTAATTATCTAGCTCAATTTATCTATTCTAACCTCAGTCAGAGACCAAATTGTAATTGCTGTAGTTCCTGGTCGAATGATGAAGGTTGCTCTGCTCTAATTCCTACCAGTTTCATAATAGCTGAGAGATAATAATGACAGAGAATTATAGACTTTGCTCAAATGCTGTTAGATTGGACTGAAGCATTACACAATTGTACTATACACATAAAACATGTTGGAAATGTTAAAAAAGAAAAATAAAAAAGAATGTAGACATTAAATAAAATCAACTATTAATTGGTGTCTTGCATTTGCCCTTAATGTGTGAACCAGTTTGAGGCAATTCTGCTACAGTAACATTGTAGTAGGTTTAATTTATTTGTCACAGGAAAGTGTGGGATATGAATGCTTGTCTTACCCTGTCCCATATATTTTATCTGCATAGAAAGGAATTAAGTCCCATTTTTAATCTCTTTAATATTTACTTTTGCTAATAATACATTTAGATTTTTTTTTAAATGACATAAATGATGTAGGCAAATCATCTAGATCCCTTTGCAATTACATCTAGGAATCCCAAGAAATGTATAGTACTTTTTTTTGAGTGGACTTTTAGCAGAGCATTTATTGCATAATAAAGGTTTCCTTTTTACTTTTTTGGCCGTATAATTGACTTGGCTCTTTATGGTCTTCTGCAAACATGATAGTAATTAAATTTACAGATCATACTAAATTGTAAGGTGTTGCAAAGCCCAGGATAGATGGCAAAATAACAAAAAGAGACCTGCAGAATTTAAAGGTATAAGTTGGCAATAAAATGAAATTCAGTCAGGAAAAAAGAGTGGGCAGGGAACAATGAAAGCAAAATACAGAAATGCACAAGCTACATTCATGGAAAGCAGTAGCGAAATTTAAGACCCCGGGTGTTGGTTATGGCTTTATAAACTGCAGTTGTCATTGGCTGTAAATGCCAGCCCCATAAGCAGGTAGTTAGAGAGGAGACCTGTACCCTTCCTGTTGTGTATCAGTACAACAAATTCATTAATACTTGGGCAGTTGTAATTCAACCTAAGATCCATTTCATTAATTGGATTAGTCCTTATTGCAGCATACATTGCTGCAGTGCCTTAAATATGCTGAATATAAAGAGTGTTCTTTCTGAAGGAGCTGGGGAAATAAAACAGGTACAAGAAATGATGCTTAGGAAGTGCAAAGGCCACCACAAATGAGGACCACATAAAGAAAATGAGAAGAAATGTACAATATCATCAGTAGTACAAGACTTGTAAAAAATTTCATGTCAGTGCTATGTACTGTTGCAAATGAGAATATATACAAAGATGAAATTGCCAGATTCATAGTCCCACGTGAGGAAATGTGAGACAAACATCTCCAATGACAGCAGGAGCAGTCAGCTTGGATTCTTCAAGGGGAAATCATGCTTGGCCAACCTCTGTGATGAAATGTTTGTTCTGATAGATGATGGGATAACAGTGATAATGTCTGCCTGGAATTCAGGGAGTCACTGAACACTGCTGCAAGATTGTCCTCAAGAAGGGTGCCTGATGAGGTATGGGCTGGATGAGCAGACAGTGAGGTGGTTGAAAACCAGCTGATTCCCATTCCAGCTGCATGGCAATCCCCAGGAGTAGTGGTCAGTGGCACAAAGTGAAGCTGGAGGTCAGTCCCTTGTGGGGTACCCCAGGAGCAGCAGTGCATCCTGCTCACAATTTCATTGACCACTTGGATGATGGGACAAGGTGCACCCTCAGCAGGTTTGCTGGTGACACAAAACTGAGAGAGGTGTCTGATATGCCAGAGGGATGTACTGCCACCCAGAGAGGCCTCGACAGGCTGGAGAAATGGGCTGGTATGAAGCACATGAAGCTCAGCAAGAAGGCTCAAAGTCCTGGACCTGAGGAGGAACAACCCCAGGCACCAGTTCATGCTGGGACCATCCAGCTGGAAAGCAGCTTGGCAGAAAAGGACCTGTGGGTCTTGGTGAACGCCAAGCTCAGCATGAATCAGTGACATGCCCTCACTGCAAAGAAGGCTAATGGTATCCTGGGCTGCATTTGGCAAAATATTGCCAGCAGGTTGAAAGAGGGAATTCTTCTGCTTTATTCAGCACCATTGAGGCCACATCTGGAGTCCTACACCTAGTTCTGGTCCCCCTGGTAAAAGAGAGTTTGAAGATGATGAAGTGGCTGGAGCATCTCAGCTGTGATGAAAGGATGAGAGTTGTGTCTGTTCAGCATGGAGAAGAGAAGGCTCAGGGGGATCTCATCCACGTATAGAAATGTCTGAAGGTGCAGAGAGGACAGAGCCAGACTCTTCTCAGCCATGCCCAGCAACAGGATCAGAGGCAACGGGCACAAACTGAAACTCAGGAGGTTCTCTCTGATCATCAGGAAACACCTTTTCACTGTGCAAATGGCCAAGCACTGGCGCAGGCTGCCCAGGGAAGTTGTGTAGTCTCAATTCTTGGACATTTTCAAAAGCCCTCTGGCCATGTGCCTGGACAACCAGCCCTAGGTGACTTTGCTGGAGCTTGATCAGAAGGTCCCTTCCAACCTCAACCACTCCATAATTCTGTGACAGAAGGATGAGCACAACACAGTACTTAACCTCTGGGAGGGTAGTAAGGCTTCTATGGATATAATTTTAATATATTCAGTCCCAGGAGATGATCCCTTTATAGCCTGATTTTGGTTAGAATTTATATTTAAGAAGATGGGTTTGTATGTGTGGTTTGAATTTAAAATTTTGAATTACACAAATCAGCAAAAGACCCCATTATCTTTCTTATCCAGAATGTGACGAACACAAATCAATGAAAAAAAATTTGCATTTAATGAAAGCACAACATCCAAGCAATTTTTATGGATTTTTCAAGTAATCTCAGATACATTCTCACTACATATAGGAAAGTGGGATCCATCCAGATTACTGTATTTTGCTACTGTGCTCTTTTTTCATATACAAATAGCTATCACCTCCATAAAAGTCTCAATATACTTTTCTTTAAAAATATGCATATTCAATTTCAGCAAGCAGTTCAGCCCTCTGATAAATTTTATCCAAGCTGTGTTCCATATCTACTAGAGGGAGATTGCAATATATCCGTCTTTGGGGGGAAACAGTTCTTTATTTTCTGCACTTCACTATAAAATGTTATCAGTAAATTTCTGCTGATTACAGCTGCAGTGATTTGCATTGTGTATCCAAAGGACCCCGTACCTCCAGCCTGGATCTGCTGTATTTTGTGAGATGGTGGGTGGCCAGGCAGACAACCTACTTGCAGGATTCTTGTGCTCTCAGCCTCAGCTGGTGCTGCACTCTGTGCTGTAGTTCTCCAGCAGCAGGTTTTGCTCCAGAGATCCCTCTTGGCTTTGTCTCTCGTGGTCTAGCTCTGCCTCCTGCCTTTGAGCTCAGGTGCTGCCAGTGTTCGTGTGCAGCATGGTCTGTTGCTGGCAGGATGATCCACTGGGTGCCAAGACCATCCTGGAGCCACTGACTTCAGCTTTGCACATTCAGCCCCCAGGGAGAACCGCAGACTCGGCAAAATCATCACTTCTTAAACAGCAGACATTTATTTCCCACTTTTCTTACTGCCTGATATTTTTAAAAGCAGGAATGAGGAGAGATAAGGAGTTTCATAGCATTAAACAAAATGAAAGAAAGATCAATTTATCTTTCCTACAATACAACATCTTAATATTTTCAAATCATCATTAATTTCCCTCTTAAAAACTGTTTTAGGGTGTCATGCAGGAGTAATATAGGGTAGACTTCAGAAAATTTAGTTATTGAAATTATCTTTTCTTTTTACAATGTCATATATCATTGGTTTATGAATAGTGGAAACATATAAATAGACATAATTCCCAAAAGTTTTTGGATTGTCTTACTAAATAATTGCAGAATATAATAGAAACTAAATAAATTTATTACCCAAAATGTGCATAGAGCTGGGAAACTTCAGTGCTGAAATCTCTAAACACAAAAAAATTGCATCTAGATTTATACTTATTCAAGAAAAAGCTGTTCACTGGGTTTTCATTTAATTTTAAGTGGAGATGTAGTTTCTATTTGGTGAAAAAGAAAAAACCCCAAAACTACAAAGGAAATCTGACCTCTTAAGAAATGAGTTTCTCATCCCTGTTCCAGCAGTGGAGCCTGTGCAGGACAGAGCAGCTCAGTGCTGTTTCCAGAAAAGGGTTTTGCCACTCCAGCCCCCGGAGGAAGTAACCATGGTCCTGGTGCTCAGGGGACCCTGCCAGCAGACAGCTCTGAGTGCTGACACAGCATCTTGGGGGGCTGGGAGAGGCAGAACCAGGCACATCCTGGGCTGGGACGCTGCAGGGATGCACCACACCTTCCCACATCTGTGTGCTCATCACCCCATTTCCTTGTTTAACAAACATGATGAGGAATTTTTGTTTCTATTGAGAGATTTCTAACATCATCTCATGGAAAGCTGCATAGCAATCTCCCCAAGAGGAGAGGGACAGAGCAGTGCTGAGTTCAGAGTGATGCCTCCTGCACCAACCACGTGAAGTGACGTTTAATTGGGGTGAAACACATTCCAAGCTGAATGGTCTGGCTGAAAGGTGCTGTCTTGCTTTTGGCTGGGATAGAGCTCATTTTCTTGCTAGTAGCTGGTATAGGGCTGTGTTTTGGTTTCAGCATTAAATTAATATTGATAACACACTGATGGTTTAGCTGTTGCTGAGTGGTGTTTATACAAGTCAAGGACTTTTCATCTTCTCATGCCCTGCCGGTGAGAAGACTGGAGGGGCACAAGGAGTTGTGAAGTGACACAGCTGGGGCAGTTGACCCCAAGTGACCCAAGGGATGTTCCATACCATGTGGCATCATGCTAAGGAACTGGCTGGGCACCACTTGGCAAGCGATGAGCAATTGCCTTAAGCATCACTTGTTTTCTGTATTTCAATATTTCAATTCTTTTTTTTTTCTTTTTTTTTTTTCTGTCCCATTAAACCGTCTTTATCCCAATCCACGATTTTCTCACTTTAACTCTTCCCATTCTCTCCCCTTCCTGCTGGAGGGGCAGAGAGAGGGAGCCTGTGTAGGGCTTAGCTGCACACCAAAGCTGATGTTTGCTGTAATTATTATTGAGTTGTTGTGAACGTAAGAAAAACTGGAAAGTGGACATGAACCTTCAAATAAAGACAGGTTTGAGATATGCAGCACATTATGCAACTAATTTTCACAGAGCTATGAAAAAATATATAGCATTTTTTTGCTACACAACTGACCAGTACCACAGCATGAAAATTTGATTTGATGAGTAGTCTGGAGCAAAATAGCTGGGCAAAGTGTGGATCTGCCCCTTGTTTTGGTACATCACTGAGTGGTAATCACTTCACCCAGGCTGTTAGACTCAGCCCCACAGACTGTCAGATCTCAGAATAGAGATTTGATCACTATTATTAACAGATAACTTTATTTTTTACAATTAGATTCCACATGAATGAACAGAGAATAGCAGGAGGGAAAGACAGTTGTTTCTACAGATGTAATTTTTGGAATGTACCTGCTGACATTTCAGTAAAAGTTTGAGGCAGTGCAGACTTAATTTAAAGAAACAGGAAGCTAAAATCCTTTTGGAAGTGGATTTGTTCATTTCATTAGGTAGCAGAGCTTGTTTAGGAGGGAAGTGAAGTCTGTCCACAGTATCAGCTAATCAGGATTATCACATTCCTGGGGAGAGGATCCAGGCTGACCTGAAAGGTATTTTCCTGGTGTTTGTGTCTGCATGCGCTTAAATACATATATTAGGTAGTAGGCTGGACCTGTGAGATAATCTCACAGATGTCAATAATGAGAAGTACTTTACTGCTCTGCCACATGTCAGACCCAGCAGAAGAACCTCAATTTTCCAAATCACTCTAGCTCCCCTGCAGGGCAGAGTACAGCTGGAGTCACTGCACACTGCTGCAAGCACGTGGGGGCACATGGCACGGCAGGGCTAAGCAGAGACAAAAGGCTCGAGGACAAGAGCTCCACAGCTGGGAGAGACTCTGTTCTCTACCAAAGAGAGCCCAAAGGCTGCTGGACTAGGCACTGTTAGTTACCCTACCCCTGGTCCCCACCCCTGTGATGCTCTGTAGCCAGTCAGCAGCTGGCCGAGTAAGGAAGATTTTACACTTCATGTGTAGAGATCTGGTTTCTCAGGGGATGGCCAAACCCACTGAGGCTGCCTTGCCCTTCCTCTGACACCAAGTGGCTGTCACATTCTTAAGGCCAAACAAGGGCTAGACACAGGCTGCTGGATTGGGAGGAGGATGCTTGGCAAAGCCTTGTGAGGTACTGTCCTGTGCTGCTCTTCACTGCTGGGTCAGTGACATGGGCTGCTCCACACTCTGTGTACCCATCTCACTGCATGGGGAACACCACCACCCCTTCTGCAGGGGCTGGCAGGGCTTTAACCCACAGCAGCTACCTTTCTGCAGCACAAAGAGGTTACCTTTTGAGATGGTAAGCTACCAGGAAACACAGCTTGGACTACACAGGCTGTATCCCATGACTTCAGACTTCAACAGGGACTATTGACTCCAGCACTTTGCTCTCTGCTCAGGGTAGCTCTTCTTGCCAATGTTGACAGCATTATCTGTTGAGCATTTTGCATCTATCTTCCCAAGCAACAGCTGTTCCAGAAGGAGGAGCTGTTTAAATGTGTGATAGCTTCGTGTTAGGTGCTGGGATGAGAAAAGTTACTCACAATCTAGCTCCATCCCACCTTTCTTGATCACTGCCACAACTCAGTGAAAGAGTAAATTTACATTAAAATGTATGGTATTTCACTCCCACTGATGCTGACTTCTCTCAGCAGCTTTGCCTGCTGTGTATGTTTGAAATAGATGGTGCATTTGATGGGATCTGGACCTTGCTCCTTGCCGGCAGCTCCGGACTCCCAAGGAGTGTGGTGGGAAGCAGGGCAGTCTCAGGGTTATCAGCGCTGCGCTTGCTGGTGGAGAAGTGCACACCTGGCACCAACCCCAGTGGGTCTGTGTCTGTGTGTGTCAATGGCTGTCAGCAGCATGGTCCCTTCATGGAGTATGGAAAACTGATCTATACTGGGAAAACTGGCACAAAGAGGGCTTGCTTGCCACCCGGTGTCTTCATTCCTTGGCCTTATGACAGTGTTGAACACTGAAAATCAACTATGACAGTGTTGAACACTGAAAATCAACAGAATATTTTGAGGAGTCTTAGAAGCCTGGTAGCCAGGTTTTAACTAAAAAAAAACCAAAACAAAAAAACTAAGTTAAAGAGAAAACACTGTTAGGAAATGAAATTTTTTGTCTCCATATCTGCAATAAGTGTGAATGAAAGCCACATCTCAGAAGTAAAGGAAGATCAGTCAAGCATTCAAATTAAAATGCACAGTCAGACTACCAGAGCTAATTACAGGAAAGCTCCTGATGGTTCCAGGTTACATGAGGAGCCCTATAAACAAAACATTCTCCTTGCTAAACACAATCTGAAGTTTTAAAAGGGAAATAGAAGTGACTTTAATGAAAACAAAGAAGAGGAAAAAAGGGGGGAAGAGAGAGACTGAGAGTATAGAGTTCTCTTAAATTAATCTAATCTTAATCTAGATTTGAGAAGTTACACGTTTATTCATTTTCTGAATTAATGCTTACTATTTTCAGTATCCATCTCAGCAGATTATTAGGCTTTTCTCTACTGCTAATTTTTCTGTGGTAAAGATTAGGAAGTAACCAGTATTGGAAATAATACAAATTGCATATTAGACAAGATCTTCACAGTAGAGCAGTTTCATCTTAGTTCTCACCTGTACATTCACCTTTTTCCCAACTTAAGACAATATCTGTGTTTCTTTCATTCCAACCTTGCACGAAATGCAAGCAGTCAAACACTCACAGACCTTTTGGAGGACGACATTTCCTTCTATTTCAAGTATTTGAACATTTTCAATGTTCATTTTAGGCAGTTTTGAGTTGTAATTGATGCACTATCTTGAAGAATTTGTTCACTGATGACCACAGTGCTCTTTCTGACCCATCAAGCATGTAAATCTGTTTATGAAAATGTTGCTGTCAGCTGGTATTACCTAAGATTCAGTGGAAATGAGGAGCTGAGGTGCTGACAGGAGGTCTCTTCCTCCCAATAGGTGGGGAAGGGAGACCCATTCCCTGGGCCCTGCCCAGCAGTTGTCAGTGACAGCACACCCCATCAGCGGTGGGGATGTGTTGTGTGTGCAGCAGCATCACTGCTGCACTGCAGACACCTATCCCTGGACACAGCAAATGTGACAGACACACAGTCATCAGATTACTTCATGTACTCTGAGAAAGAAAGCTTTTGAATTTGATACTGTGAAGTAAGATATAAGACCTGATACAGAACAAAACTGGTATTGAAATGTACCCTCTCTGAACACCTGCACCAGATTTAATAACTGGGAAGTTAACAGAAAGCACAAGGAAGAGGGAATTCTGCCAAAGCAAATTCACTCAAATATGACATAAAGAAAAAAACACTTCAATATCTTTGATCTGTAGAAAAGGTTGAATTTTTATCCAATTCAAATTAGCCAGCCCAAGTATTGAGGAACACCAGACCTTCCCAGAATCCAGCCTCACACCACATCTCTTAGGAAAAATGGTGGGGCTGCATGGCTGTTCTTGCCAGCACTACATCAGCAACTGCCTGCAGTTTTCTGTCTATGGTTGCTACATACTGAGGGTGATTCTCATTAATAAGTTTATTTTGGCATTCAAAAGTACTCAAACACCCAGAAAAAGGCTTCCTGGTAAACCCCATTCAGAAGAGGCCCATTCAGGTGTTTGTCTTCTCATGTTTGGGTTCTGGCAGTTTGTGAGCAGGTATGACCCATGTGGGACAGTTGTGCAAAGGGCAGAGCTGTCACAGGGTTTGTTTAGTTTCAAATCTTGAAAACATGGCCTCTGGGAATCCCTTCTTTGTCTTATGAGTTATGGTCTCATGTCAATATTTTCCCCCTCTCCTTTAAAAAAAGTAAAATAAAATAAAAATTAAAGCTTTTTTTTTATCCATTTGAGAGAATAAAAAAATGGAAATCTTATTTTCCTCTTTAAACTCATCTTTATCTTCTGCCTTAGAGGTGTTTGGTTCTGTGTTGTCCAGATGCTTTCCAGAGCAGCCTGATGCACTGTAATCTTAGAACAAGGATTCAAAAATAGATGAAAGGCTTATGTGCTTTAATCAGACCATCTCCTGAAATTGCAGTCCCCATTCACTGTCTCACAGAAGCAGCTCAGGCCACAATGTGACCTCCTTGAGCTCCCACTGAGCAGCACATGGCTGATCCCAGGGATGCTGAGGAAGCTCCAGCCCTGCTCATTCGGGTGGAGAGGGGCCCGGGTGGAAGAGGGAAGATTGCTAACACACATCAGCAGTTCTGAGCGAGCTGGAGTTTGCTGACAGTGTTTTATGTTTTGGACTGCCAATCAGCAGCTAGATGGAAACCAGGAAATAAACACTGAGGAAAGTAAAATTTTACTGAAAAGGTCTGAGGTGGAAATATCATCAAGGGAGAGCATAGTAGGAAAAGTTAATAAAGCGATGTCTTTCAAAAGTTGGATTCTACCATGCTATTAATGAAAAGATATAATCTTTGGTTTTCATATATTTTTTCCTCACATGCTTGTTCATATTTTTTATCTCACTGGACTGAATGAGGCAAGAAGATGGATATGATACCAGCTGTGCTTAGACTACTTCAAAAAGGCTGCTCACCTGAAGGGAAAAAACAGCTCCCCTTTCTTGAGAACAATTGGAGAGTCCAGGTGATCCTGTGATAGGTATATAAGAATGATCTTGTGTTTTTTTAGAACTCAGGTCCGAATTTGAGTTTTTGCATAATTCAGTTCAAATTATTATTATTTGTAATAATAGTAATATTCTACATATTGATGAAAGTTGTTCTAATTAAAAATTACACAGATTCATCCCAGGTTATTTTTATCCTGACTGCTCTAAACCATACTGAAGTCCATAGGGTATTGGTGTGCTCACTTTTACACAATGTCCAAAGTTTTCATGCAGTTTCTTACATAGGTCTATTAAGAAACTGAAATCAGATGTTGGTATAAATTCATGCACATTTTTTTTTCCTGATAAAAAAGTGGCTTTTATTGATTGCCAGAAAGAATTTTGCTATCAAAACATTATAAGCAGCTTCTATGGAGACCTTAGTAATTTTGTTATGCAGAGAGAGCTCCTACCATGCAGCAACACTGAATGTTCTGAGTCCCAACAGAGAACGTCTTGTCTGTCACGTCTGACTGTCACATAGTCATGAAAAATGTCTGGATGGTGCTAGGAATATGTTTATGTATAGTTTATTTTAGGAGTGAGGATGACAAACACATGTTCCTAAAGTGGCTATGTGCTTTAAGGGAGGAAAATATTTCATTATCCCTTATAACATTGCTTCTATTTTATAAGCAAAATGTGTGTATTTTTCTTTGCAGTTATGTACATCCCAGGAAAATCTTTTAACCTTGCAGCTCTTTACAGCACTGCCCATTTAGGCTGTCAGAAACCAAACTAATTAAACTGAAAAGCTGCTCACTTCTCTTTCTGTATAAGGTTAGGGAAAAAGAGATACAATTACTGGTGAAAGTAGGACACTGAGCATAATTTAAAACTATATGCAGCCTAGAAGCATTATGAATATGAAATCTTTGTTGCACAAATTACAGCTTGCATTCAGGCCTGGGCACCAGCCTTTCTAGGAAGATGATGACTAATTATAAAGAACTTTAGAAGGATAAAATGCCTAACATAAGGGCCAGAGGAGATGATCCATGGAGAAAGCACCTACGAGCTAAAGACTTTAAGATTCCTCACATGGTATCCAAAACTGCTATAAGTGTTTACATGTGCCTAAGATACAAACAAGGAGGCATTAGGAGATTGTTTAGAGCACTTCTCGGGGGTATAATTGCATATAAAGGTAAGAAAGTGAGCAAAGGGAGATTTGAGTTGACTATCCAGCCAAAATTTTAACAAGGAAGTGTAATCGACTGTGAAATAGCTTCCCGAGAAAAAGTGTTAGAAGTCACATCTCTGAAATGATTTAAAAGCAGACTGGACACATCATGTGATGAGGTAATGGATGGAGAATAGAGAAGCAGCTCACAGTATATTTCCAACTTTTGGTTAGGCAATGACCAATCTGGCTGTGACCAGTCTGACTGCCCTCCTTG
This sequence comes from Cardinalis cardinalis, assembly GCA_014549065.1. Lineage (NCBI taxonomy): Eukaryota > Metazoa > Chordata > Aves > Passeriformes > Cardinalidae > Cardinalis > Cardinalis cardinalis. The sequence continues at coordinate 26,197 of JACDOX010000150.1, forward strand.
CTGCTGCTCACCACTGCTCCTGTGCAACCCTGCCCCTCCAGCTGGGAAAGGAACACACAGCCAGATATCTAATGGTCAAAAAGGATGACTCTGTTGCTTAAATACGAGGTAATTGAGTGAATATGATAAGTGGTCTGCAAGGGGAATCTGTGTGCCTTGGCCAAGGCTGAGAGGTGGCAGCACAGCCCTTGCACTTCCACAAGGAGCAGTGCCCAAGAGGTGCTGAGGACCTGGTTCACCACTCACTCTGGGGCTGAGAGACATTTCCCAGCTGTGAGCTGCCCGGTTGTGGCTTCTGGTTTTTTCTTATGAACTTCCCCAGCTCTTAACATATTCATTTGGCATTACACATGCACAAAACAAACAACAAAAGTGAGGAAATCAGTATAAAAATGACAGTTTTCTGTGAATTCTCTGTGTTAATGCATTTTATGCTCCTTTTATGCAAAAATCTGCTGCAGAGGAGGTTTCTCAGTGAAAATATATAATGAATTTTCTCATGGAATGCATGTTACAGAAATGCAGGTTTGTCCCTGTGAAAGGCCTGAGGAGTTTGTTATACCTGTTCTCATCCAAAAAGTCCTTTGCACTGCAATATAGAGGACTGAAGGAGAAAAATTGGAGATGGAATATTTTCCTCTATCAGTTCAACATGGCATTTGCAGAAACAGTGATATTAGCAGCAGTAGTAATAAATGCATCCTTGAAATGAATGGTAATGATGGACCTATGGTTAAGACACAGAGTAAGGAGACCATGGGACAGACTTATGGCTTCCACACAGGTTATCCAGTAAGGCAAATTTCCTATTTCCCTCCAGTTTCGTGTTTCTCGTTTACAAAGCAGAGATAGTAACAGACAGTTGTTGTGTTAGAGTGACACAAGTCACAATTCTTTAGAATTCACAATTCTTTAAAAGCCTCTGGCAATAAGGACCTCAGCAGCAAAGACTGAAGAGCAGAGGCAACATTGGTCAGTAGTACTGGTGTGATGCTGGGCCTTTGAATCATGCTGGGAAGGAAATCTTCATCCCTGAAAGCAGCAGGATTCTCCTGGCAAGAGATGTTTAGGTGACAGAAATTTGTTCTGAATTAGCTGACATGCAGCTAAAAAAGAAAAGAACAGAAAATGTATTAAGTACTTAGTCTTGGCATCTTAAAATAATCTTTGTCATACAAAGCAGTTATCTCCTTTCACACTAACTCTTTTGATCTAAGTATGATAAAAACATGATGTGCCAAATTTCAAACAGAACAGCCAAATAAATCAATGGGAGCCGTTGTGAAAAGCAGGCACTATGACTGAGTTTTGTTACAAACCTGCAACCACAGAGCCTGATGAATTTTGTCTAAAAGAGGAACACAAATCTAGCTTTCAATTCACTGATAAAAATGAACTTCCCCTCCAGCTGGCCAGCCAGAAAATATGAAGGAATGCTGAGACCTTCTCTACAGATGATCAATACTTGATTCCGCTTGATAAATATGCCCAGACACTGGAAATAATTGCCTAAGCACTACAGTGCTGTTATGTGTTTGGAAAATTAGCTATAGGAAATGTAAACCAGTGGAAGAACAAACTAAGGAGTGCATTATCATCAAAAGCAGTATATTCATGCAGATAAAGCAAAGGCTGTGGGGGCTGATTGTATCTATATGTGCAAAAAGTCTGGAGACATGACTATTTAAATATTATATACTTACTATCTACATGTTTACTTTCCTGATATCATAGCAACTTAGTAATCTAATTATCCAAAGTTAAAAACTTAGGTGCATTCTGTATGCATTTAGCACTCAAAAACTAGCACGACAAAATAATTTCTCTCATTTCACTCTATCACTGGGAATCTGCATCAGCTGATGCTAAGAAAGCCCATATGTATTTCCTGCCTTCTCCTCCCCAGTGGAAGCATGTGGTAGCAGGGTAAACAGCTAATCAATACAGCAACTGAGCTCTCCAGGGTGTGATTTGGGGCAGAGATTGTGTTGTACAGTCTCACACAGTCCTGATCCAGGGAGGTCCTTTTGGCACAGCTCTTAATGGTTCCTCAAACCCTTCCTGGCTGATGAGACTATTAGTAAAAATTAGCAAAGGGGCTGGAGGAAGAACGTGGGTCTTGCGGAAGTCCAGCCTGGTTTTTTGCCGAGTTCCCAGAGACCAGTGTGCTGATGGGACAGGCAAAGCACTGGCCTGACCCCCAGAGTTCAGTATCATGGAATGAGGCCTGGGGCCATGGGCTCCTTCCTGGGCCATGGGCTCCTTTCCAGGGTGGGGACATGGACACGGGGAAGCTGGACCTACCGCTCGGCTGCACGGGACCAATTGGCCTGTGGAGCTTTCTGTTTGCTGCCTCTCAGTCCCTCGATGTTCAATCGCCAGAGCTCACACACAGATCTCAGAGATGATACATAGTGGCACATTTTGAGATGGGGAGTTGACCTACAGAGATACTTTATATTTGAATTTGTCATACACCTTCAACCATTTTATCTGCTTCTCAAACCTGACCACCTAGCTTTTACTTCAACAGCCCCCAAATAGGAACAACTCCATATAGCTAATATTTCTTCTTTTTTTATTTCAGACACAGAGTTTCTCATAAAATGATACCTATGTGAGCTATTAGAAAGGTAAGAATCAGTGCTACAACAGTGACAAATTTTCTTTGCCTAGGAATGTCAGAGCTTTAATGTCCCATATATATTATATTGTATATGGCTAGAAATAGAAACCTTTATGCCAATTGAAAGGAAAAATTCCCAGTCTCCCAATTCTAGAAGACTTAAAAAATCTGACCCTTAAAGTATGAATTATTTTCTAGCATATAAAACCCATTTTTGAAATGTTACCGCTAATTCTTGGCTCAAAACATCTGGACTAGTAATCATAAAAGCTCTTGGCTCTTGAGATTGGAAGATATGAAAAATATGCCTTCTAAATTACCAAGGTTTCTCCTAAACTTTTTAAGTAGGTTGTTTAAATTTTGTTTTCTGGTTGATTGGTTGTTTCTCTGTAACAAGTTCATGGACTGGGTTAATTCTCACAACTATCAGGAACATCCCGATTTTTATCTGCAGCACATAAATAAGAGGACATTTTGTTCCTTCCCCAGAATAGCTCCACTAGACTTCCCAAATCCTTATTCTGTATAAAGCAGAACAAACAGCAGCCCATAATGTTCTAAATTCCAATTTAAATTTTTACATTTTGAATATGGTTTGGGGTAGGCTTATCAGGAAGAAGGAATAAAGGTAAGGGAATTTGTCCTCTCCATCAGCACCAGCACATGTGTCTCTTGCCCAGATAGATCACGGTGTATTTGTATTCATACAAAACTGGGCAAATGTGATCTATAGATCTGCATATCTCAATGCTTCCCAGAATTCATTAGTAAGCATTTGCAGTAGGTAGCAGCTGGGACAAGTGGAAAATATTTCACAATTAGCTGATGAGGCATTGCTTGGGCATTTTCCCAACGACGTGACATTTCAGCTTGGCAAGGTTTCACTACCAACCTCCTTATCAGTGTGCAGCCATTTCTTGTTCTTATCACCTTGCTCCACTTCAGGAATGTTGTTCCCGGATCTTTGAAATATTATATGTTTCCTTCCCCCACAGAACACCCTTATTGCTCTGCCCTCCTTGTGCCTGGCAGCAAAAATTAGGTCACTGTATTCTGTACATTGAAGGCAAACTAATGTGACATTAAACAAAAATTCATACACAGATGAAGAAAAATGGGAGAAAATGTCTGTGCACGCTGACAGAATGTTTTTGCTGTGATTTATCTGGAACACAAACATCAAGCCAGTTTACCTTGTGGTGTCAAACCACAGCAGTCATCAGATCATCCTGTCTGCCTCCGCCACTTAATCAAGCATGAGTCTGAGAGAGCACTCGAGTGGTGACGGCACAGACACGACTGTGTGGGGATCACAGGAGCACATCAGCCCAACAGTGTGGGCAGGGATACACCCTGATACCTTTTTTGGGATGCAAACCCTTGACTGCCTCCACTGCAGATCAATCACCTTGCCTTGGTGACAAGCATCTACCCCACATCATTCCTCACTTCTGGAGGCAGTCTTCTGTGACAGAGGGAGGCTGTTTGCACTGGCACTCCTGCTGCACATTGCTGCACTCTACGTGTCTTGCCAGATATTTGTGATATGCCAAATGACAGGTGCATGTCTTAATAAGTTCTACCAGGGGCAGGAATTAGTAGATGAGGGAGCACACAGCAGTAGAAGCATCTGGTAGGAAGAAAAAAGATTGTCTTGTACTCTGTCAAGTGTAATTAGAGTTGCCAGTTGTCATTGCTGCTAGCGCTTACTTAAATAAGTTTCTCTGATGAGAAACTATCTGACAAAACTCAAAACCACGTAAACTTATGAACAACACAGTACCAAAATGGTCTTATTATTAAACTGTCATGTTGGAGTTCAATACTCTCTGAGTAGCTTTTGGATATGCCATGGGTGAAGGGTGAGAGGCTTAATGCCAAAGTCACCCATTTGAAGATTTTATATAGGATTTCTGATTTAGCAGAGTGATATAAAATATACTGAAAACATAATACAAATGTAAATTACATTTACCAGAATACAGCAACAGTTCAATCACAGTTTGAATGTGATTTCCCATTACCATTCTTTTTAATATGCTCACTCCCACAATGGGGGAGGTCCCAGCCACCAAGAAGGAATGTGTAGATTGAAGCCAAGGCCCTTGCTTTCTTTGAAATGCTTTTGCTAGTTGTCTAGTTTAAATTCTATGCGAGCCTTCTTCCATGGCTGAGTTCGACTGGTCAGTCTCAAGACACCAGCATTACTAAAGAATAGGTAAAAATTTCAGCAAGTTGTGAAACTGTTACATTAAAAATGCTCTCAAAATAATTTTCTTTCAACAGTAAGCTTTGGGGGAGGTTGGTGATAAGTGTTCTACAGTCTAATTAAGAAGGATAAGCATTTGTTATTTTTAATTGTGTCTGACAACATATTTAATTTCCTCCTCCTGGAGTGCAGCACAGAGGGGCACTTGCATTCCACACCCCAGCATACTCTGAGGGCCTCATGCTGGGAGAGGAGCAGTGCACACCATCCAGATGCTGCAAACAGCATCTCAGCTCTTGTTTTAGATTCTAATCCTTCCTTCCGTACTTTTAATTAATTATAAATATTTGTTACTTAGTCATTATAATAGTGTGTCATTATATAATTGCTTTGTTCCTATCACCTGAAAGTATTTATAAATTTTTAAAAAATGATGATGCATTTTTGTGTTTTCTTGGCTAATTTAAATTGTGGTTCTTACACAAAACAGCCCACAGCTGGACACCTGTATGACCAGTGCAGTCTATGTCCAGTTAGGAGTTTGACTTTATTTTGGGAACTATCCTATACAGTCAGTGGGAAATGGAAAGCATAAATAGAAACCTCTGAGCACAGGTTTTAAGGAAGGGGAACAAATGAAAAAGATGCTTTTAAAGTGATGGGGGTGGAGAAAATATGTATTACCCAGACATGAACTGTAGTCAAGTAAAAAAACTCCCATAAAAATCACAGAGAACAGAATCCCTCCACCCCTCTCAAGACACTTCAGGGAGTAATACTCATTGCTGGTTTGTGAGGTCAAAACATCAGCATGAAATGTTTTTTCAAGAACAGAAACAAAGTAATGAAAATTGATGAGCTAAAATAACATAATATACCCAAAACCAAGGAGTAAAGTCCTGACCCTTTTACCTTCAAATGGTGCAGTCCTCTCAAGACATGGTAAAATGTGCAGGAAATAGAATTATCTTCCCATTTATACAAACTCACAGAATCAATGAAAGCCCATGATAATGGTAATATTTTTGAGAGAATATATTTCTGCTGTGTTCCTCCAAAGGGCAGATTTGTCCCCAGGCTAGGTAAAAGCCAGGTGGATGCTGGCATCTCCCTACGGCACAGCTGGGGCTGGCAGCACCATTGTCCAGGCTCCTGCTCTCTGAGCTGGGGCCAAGCTTTCATAGCCATTTTGTCAAGTATATTGGCAGTGAAGAAATATCACAAGCAATCTACTCTGTACGTGAATTACTTTTTAAGTAATACAAGCAAATTAATAAAATAATAAAGGTTGTCTCTTCGGGAATAAAAGACAAAGAGAAGAATGGCCTAAATGTATTGAGAGCATTATGAATTATCCATAAGCCCAGTGACTGAGTTTCATTTGCCCTAGTTAGAGCCCTCAAAGAGTGAACTTCCCCCTCTGGGTATGAACTTACACTGAGTAATGATGCAATTGCCCCAGACAGCAGATCTAATTCCCCTGGATTGCTAATAACACCCCAGATGTCCAGACACTATTTCGAGCCACCCAGCCCCATTTAGGTTCATTTGCTGGCTCACACCCTCGTGCCCGAGAGGTGACTGCAAGATGTGCCATCCATCAGCAGCACTCTCATCCCCTGCCTCTCCCAGAGGGATGCACACTCCTGCTCCCTGGTGCTGCAAGGGCCCAGCAGGCACTGAAGGTGCCCAGCTCGGAGGGGACAGGGGCTGGGCACACGCCTGAGAGCTGTGTCACAGCTATCCATCTCTTGGAAAGTCTGATCCAGGGAAGGGGCTGCCTGACAAGCTGCCTTCCCCAGCCACAAGTGCTGCTCCAGCACAAGTCTCTGGAGAGGTGAGCAGTCCCTAGTGCACAACCCAGCCTGGGTTACTGGGATCCTGTCCATTATCCATGCTATCATTCCCATGTTTTCAGGCTTCCCATATTTTTTGATGAGGACATATGCGCACTGTGAACTTTAACTCTCCTGGAATAAGGAGAGTTATAAGGGAATAACTCTCCCTTTAACTCTCTTGGGGACAAGACAAGGAGAAAAATATGGAGGGTATTCGGTGATTATGAAGGAAATAAAGAGTTTCCCACACTCAGCTTCCCACTCCTCACACATACTCACCGCAGAAGAGCCCAGAGAGGCAGAAATCCTTCTTGGAAGCATCCTGAGATGCATCAGAGTCACACAGGAGCTTCATACCCCAACCCACATACATGACTCACAAGCCTTCCCCCACTATGCTATATCATGAAATGTTCTGCCATTACAGATCACACTGGGCCTTTTCCCCATTTGGCAGAAGTTCCCATGCATTCACCTTCCAAGACACACAAACAAGCCACCCACAGAGATAGGGGATCCCTCCAGGACAGAAACTGTGGGAGATGGCTGGCTTGTCTTGCCTGCATGCATCCCCAGAAAGCAGTGAGAGCTGTGCCAGAGAGTTTGGAGGAGGTGAGGAGCCAAGGACAGAGAGGGTTTATGTGGAGGGGGCTGATGGAGGAGAAGCAGTCACAGTTGTCACTCAGACTGAATCAGTGACAGTGGGCTGTGACTGACTGCCCCAGGACAGGAGCCATGAGCAGAAATTTGGGGGGTGTGTGCCCTACCACCAACCACTGCAGCTGGCCAACGCTGTCATAGTGTCCAAAGGTGGAAACAGCTCCACAGGCTGGCTCACCAATCCTTTTCACCCCACAGCCTCATGTTAATGGGATGGGAAGGAACTCAAGGTCTAATTTTGGCCTCATACTAGAAAGTATGCTAACAAATGAGGTTCTTGATGTTCTTGCAGGGCACGTTCACAAATTCCCTCAGAGAGCACGCACTAACCAGTGCTAGTCATCAGCCTGGGCAGGCATAGAAAAGAGCCAGAGGCCAGAATAGTTCCAGCAGGTTTCACAGACATCTCAGGAGAGGTGGTGACAGCAATTCTGCTGACAGCCTGTCTAAAGGCCATTGCAAAGGCACTGCAAAATGCACATGCCTTGCTTGACCTAAGATTTTTGATGCAGACCTTGTCCATGAGACCTGAAAACTAGATTGTAGATGAAAGTCATAGGATTTAACAACCAAAGAGCCTCCTGCAATGCCCAAGTCTGCTCCTGTAGGCCCTCTGAGCAGGAACTAGAGGTAAATGCACCAGGCCAAGCATGGCAGCTTGCATTCAGGACCTGTCTTCTGGCTCTGGCTCTGTGTGCCTCCAGGTACAGCCTCTCCTGCCCCCAGCCCAGGTCTCCACCCTTTCCTGGCCAGCCCCACCAGGCCATAAACCATCGTCCTGCCCCACAGCCATAGTGCTTTCCCCAGTGCAATGGATCCCTGGCAGCACTGTCAACCAGCTTATTTACACCAATCTAATTTATTTTATTTGCCAAAAATATTTGCTGTCATTTTTATCTCAAATACTTTCTAACCCAGGTGACATAAACAAACTGAGACAATGATGGCTGAGATTTTAGCTGAGTACAAGACTCAAACAAAGCAGCTGCTCTGGAAGGAGCTGTGAACCCCAGTGCTGCTGCTCTCATCTGGGTCTCAGTGAGCTCTGTGACACTGGGAGGCTCATGCTGGAGTGTGATACCATTAAAGGATGGGAGGACACAACAACAAATTGATTTTTATCAGAATACGAGCCATGAATGTTTACTTTAGCTGGTGACCATGTGTTTTGTCTTAAACCTGTAAGAACTGAAGAATGACCCAGATTATTACAAGTATAATTATTTTTTGTTTTGTTATTGTTTACCATTCTGGTTTCAGGAGTTGCTTTTTTTTCCCCCCCGATGCTGACATGAGTAGATGACAATAGCATGGTTTTATGCATTTAATACCATTTTGTGGATTCAAGCACAAAGAATATATTAATTATTCAATAGGGCAAAAATTGAGTGTAAAATGCCTCTGGTAATCCTGAACTATGGATTGATCTGTATTTATACATGTTTTGCTCTTATGAGTTGCATTTTTAAGACTTTCCCTCAGTGAATCATTCATCAATATGATCCTGATTCATGCCAGTAATCAATTATGAGCACAGGGGGACACTCTGCCATCGACAAGGCATCTAGCCTTCAGCTCTGTGGTCCTGTTCTCCTTGCTCCAACATCAGGGACTAGACTCATTCAAAAACATACATATAAATATGTGATACCTGGCAGAGGTCATCCACAACTAGGTCACCAAGGTTACTGACCTCCTTGCTCTGGCAGGGCAGCACTGCAGCTCATGCTCCATGCCAGCTGCTGGGAGGGGAGCTGTGCCATCACTCTCTGCTCAGAAGATGCAGGGACACCCCAAGGCACGCCAGAGTCCTGCCAGCATTGTTATAGCTGGAGCCTACCCAGGTGCCTGGGGAGCTGGCTGGTAGAAATTTGGCAGAGGGGGGAGATGGGAGATGTGGTCTCTGGGAGATGCAAGCTGCTGGCAGTCAGTGGTGTCTCACCCCTGTACACAGCAGAAGTGCTCCAGTTCCTTCTCAGTTTGTCATTTCCCCATGTGCTGCTTCCTGTCATGCCGGTGAGTGCCCGAAGCACCTGTCAGCCATGCCTGAAGTACCATGTTCACTTCTGGCCCAATAATTCAAGAAAGACACAGAAAGAGGGTCCCAAGGAAGGCAATGAAGATGAGCAAAGAACTGGAGAACCTGCCCTTTGAGGAATGACTGAAGGAGTTGTGTTTTTAATCCCCAGGGAAGAGAAGGCTCAGTGTGGACCTCTTGAAGCATTCCAGTACTAAAAGGGTGGCTGCAAAGAGAATGGATGTCCCCCTCTCTTTACAAGGCAGCTCGTGGAGTAGACCAGAGGTAACAGGTACAAGTTGCACCAGGAGAGCTTTTATTTCAACATAAGAAGGAAGTTTTTTATGGTGAGAACACTCATTCACTGGAAAAAAACCCCCAAAGATGTGGTGAAGTCCCTGCTGTCAGAGGTTTTCAAGATGCAGTTGGGTAGGATGCCAGGTCATGTCATCCAGGATCATTCTCCCACCAAAGGTGGACCAGATGGTCTTTTGAGGTCCTGACTCTGTGGTTGTTGCCCTGTATGAAAACAGCTTTTCCAGTCAGAGTTCTGCTATGTTAGTGATGGCATCATAAGCCTGTACATCCATCTCCTGTTCCAGCTCTGAGTATAACCATGTGCCAGTTATGAATGTAGTTCCTCACAAATGGCAAATGGTAGGGGAGCACTGGCCACGTGGTAAGCAGCTATCTTCCTCTGAGACTGTGGGTCTGGTAAGGGCCATGGAGAATCCAGCTCAGCAGTCCTTAAGAGCAGGCATTTTTCAAACCCATGAAACCACAGACTTTTATACTTCAGGCACTTGATACAGCTGAAAGTAATTGCTCCAGTGCTGAAAAACAAAATTGTTCTCTAGGGATGATAGTGTTCTTTAGTTAAAATCACAGGAAAATAAATAACTTACTTTTCTAAGAGAAAGCCAAAAATGTCATTTAGAGCAGAGCAATCATTCTTAAAAGGCAGCACTTGTCTGACACGACTACAGAAACAGCACTCTTCTCAGGAAGGAGCTTCTGTGGTTATTATTGTAATTCGTGCAGGTCCAGCTGCCTTGCCAGCAGCATGTGGAGCAGCTTTAATCACCATTTTAAACTAATGTGGCAGATATTTATGATAAAAACAGTGGTGTCAGCTGTGTCAGATGCTGTAAAAAAACCCTCAAAACAATCAGCTGTCAGATTGATTAAAAACCCACACATTTTCCTCTGAAAGTGCTGAGGTAATTTGGGGAAAAAAAAATTATAAAGAGCAAAAATAGTTTAATCAAACTATTTCAAGGATAAATTGCAGCTGGAAAAGCCTCCTGGGGTTACAAAGAACGTGTTTATATTGTCAGGTGTGTCAAAAGGAAGATTAGACAGAGATATTTTACTGACAGAGAGAAGAAGGGAAAATTTTTTCTCTCAGTTCTCTGCTGTTGGAGCATCCCAGAAGTGCCATATCCCACCCAACACAGCCAAGTGATGTCCCCTGACTGCTGCCTGCCCTCCTCAGACTTGCACCAATGAGAACACTTGATTCCACAGAAAGAGTCAGGAACAGTAAGAAGCCACCCAATGACTTATTCTTTAGAGCCTGCTCCTAAAATAACAGCTTGGGGTGCAGTGATGGGTCCTGGTCTGGCACTGCCTGTCCTGCTGGGGGCCACACAAGAGGGCCAGAGCCTGTGGCTGTGCTTTGCTGTGGTGTTGCACCAGCCCTTCTCTCACTGCCTTGGTCATGGTGGGCTAGGACCACGCCTCTGTGCTGGGGCTGGCAGGAACAGCAAGCTTCTGAGGGCCACAGTTCCAGAGAATGCACCTCTGTGGGGAGCTTCATCCTGCTGCTCTGTGCTTGCTGTGCAAAATGATAAGGCCAATGTTCATCAGGTGAAGGTGGGGCTGAACCAGTTTTGTTTATGTGGTATATGCTGTCATAATCCACGCTAAAGAATAAGCACATTAGAAGGGACACGTATGAAAATCATCAGACAGCTCTGTGTATTAATCTTAAATTTGAGAAAAAAAAAACCTAAACTCATCTCCTTGGTTGTTTCTGTATTTTTAATAGAAAAATTAATATGGGGAAACAGAAAAATCAAACAAGCTGATCACTCAGTGCCATGTGTTAAATGTTATCATTCAAGAGTGTTGTACACAGAAGACAGCAAATATTGTAGATATGTCAGGGATGATTCAATGTTACTGAAATAACTTGAGAACATAAGCTCTCCTTACCACTGTCAGAATAGCTAGACGTGTTTGATTTAGTTCATTCTGCTGTGCCGTGTTGTTCTGCTTTTTCTGCTAACTCCACAATTCAACCTTACAATTGGGAATTCAGATAACACAGCCCTTCACTTCTGATCTTAGCTGAATACCAATGCCATAATTTTATGCTTCCTTGCCTTCTCTACTCCCTGACCTTTCATGTTTCTTGAGGGACATCTCATTTCCTCTAGCTTTCAAACACCTTAACACTTATTTCTTTATATTGGTGATACAATTAAGTACACATCCTTAATTGAGTTACAAGCAAATACATAGAATAATAACAGGGTGTTTATCTTTGTCAACCCTAGACAGGTAATTAAAAAGTCTCCTTCACACTCTTCTAGGCAAACAGAACCCTTTAAACTGATATGCCGCCTTTACATAATGTCAATAGACTGTCTTCTCCTCTCCTCTGTTTAGACGGCCTTGTGTATCCAATAGAAAATGCAAATTTGCCTTCCTCAAAACTCAGCTGGAAATAAACCTAACACTCCTATTAGTCTAGTTCCTCTGGTTCAGAGTACACTAAATTAGAATAAAAAGTTACTTCATTGCTAGAGCTGACAGAGCACAATTTCAGAGGTCATACCTTGGGTGCAAAGTCTGTTCAGATTTTCAGTGCAATACTTCCTGGTATGTGCTTGGATTTAACATATGTATCCGCTAGGCAGAGCAGCAGATTTTCATCTGTGGTAAACTGATGTGGCTCTATTAAAGGTCAAAGGAGATGATTTCCATCAGCTGAGGACATTGCTGACCTGCCATTCTTGTCTTGTCCCTTTGCCCTTCAGAAGAGGAGGAAACCCTCTGGCATTCAGCAAGGTACTGACGGCCAAAGGCTCTGTTGAGGAACAGCTGAATTTCAAAACATTTCTGTAAGGCTGTTGAAGAGGAATGGTCACATGCCAAAGGCTCCAAAGCACAGTCAGTTTGCATTTTGTAATCAGCATGCCACTGGCTGAGACTTGGGCTCAGCCTGTAACCTGACCTGGGACACATCAACTTGCAGGGGTCTGGCTTCAGCTTGCAGTTTGCTCTGCTCTCTGTTCCTCCACTGCTCCCTCCAGGGATTGGTACTTCTCCTGCTACCTTTCCAGTAGATTTGTGTTCTGTTTTATCATTTTCCACTACAGGCCCCGGAGATCTTAATGCTCCTGAATTAAAAGGTGCCCACAGGAACACAGACTACACAGCCTTTTCAGCCATGGGAACAGCCATTTTCCAGCTTATGGCTTCTGATGAAAGCCAGTTACAAGCATTAGGATGGATGCACTCCAATCCAGTGTTGTGTGGATTATGGATCCCACTGTAAACAAGCCAGCTCATAGTAAGAAATGCAAGGAACATTTGCCCTGAAATCACTCCACCTTATTTTCTGCAAAATTGCTCTTACACATATATCATTGCTCTGATATAGAAGAGAAAATATGTAGAGCATAAATATTGACATTCATATTGTTCATACTTGTACATGCTAAAGAAATCATTATTTTTTTAAGGCTTTCAATAAAGATGGTTGTTGGGAAGTTAAGAGAGGGAACAAACACCTTAGCAGTGCCTCACAGCAGTTCTGTTTCCTTGGAGATATGTTTTAATGTAGAAATAAATAAGAAAAGCTCACGGTTCACAGCAATGTGCTCCTTTTACCTAGTGTTTTAGACAGAAAAGAAGTGTGAACATGACAGTGCCTTACCCCAGTGGTGACGTTATGTAGCCTCACATCAGTGGTACTTGGTTGTTAAATGCTCCCTTGGGGAACATGCACTTATTTGCAATGGAACTATACATAACAAATAATAATTTCCTATTGCTATTGTTACTCATTTATTATACATCAGTATTTCCCCTTGATAAAAGGAGTTTTGGAGAATTTTCAAATGCTCACACAGGAAAACACTCACAAAGCCACAAACCCAAAGCTGATCAGTATGGCTTGGATATATCATAAGGTGAAAAATCCTCAGGTGCCCAAAGACATGTCCAGATGTCAAACATCTTTTCTCAGAGATGTAAAAGTAAGTGAGTCTGAAGTGAGTCCCTCATTTCAGATGTATGGCTGCATCACAAAATCAAACAGAAAAGTTCTGGAAAAGAAACAGCATAGAGAAGAGCTTGACAGCCTGTGTGCTGGAGCAGCAGGCAGCCAGACTGAGGGAGTGCAAAAGAACAGAGAGCAGAATTATCAGGCCAGTAATACAGGTACCATACTTGAACTCCAGAAAGGGCCAGTGAAACAAAGTAATGGGAATAGTGAAAAGTCAGGACAGCAATGAGGAAATGGAAAAGCTGGGGGAGACCAGGAGTGCTCAGAAATACTGCTGTGGCCATAAAAGGAGCAAACAGGGCTGAGTCCAAGAGCCAGGAACTGGTAAGGAAAGAAGAACCACACCAGATCCAGTCAGGTTTGTTCCCACCTCCCACACATCACGTGGCACTGACTGGAAATGACAACGTCTGGTCTGTCCTTGCAGGCTCTCTGCCTAACAGATATGGCAGCTGATTTTCTCTATTTATGACACTTGTCCACACTTGCTTAGGGCAGAGCAAAGTGAGAACTAGAACTACCTGAGACCTGGTGGAAACGAATTTTTAAGCCATATTTAATAGTGTGCCCAAGACACTTGCAACACAGGCAAATTCAGCTGAGTTGAGAAAGTTGGTGTATGAACAAGGGTCCCAGATGCTAAAATTTATCATTGTACTTTTCCCCTGCTTGATGTTCTTCTGTCCCTTTTTACAGAAGATATTAAAATTGTTCAGTTCTTTGAGACGAAAAGCAACTACATAGCATCTATCATTGTTTGATCACATTGAATCCTGTAAAAAAAATTAAAAGTAGAAATCACTGGTGTGAAGTGACATGCAATTTGAACTGAAATAACGCTACTGCAAATCTCATCTGTAGGGAGCCGTAGGAAATGGAGTTGCCAGACTACCTTAAAAACGACTGCTGTATTTTGAAATGTGGAGTTATTTTCAAGAGAACTAATTTTCAGTAGAGGGAGCTGCAGGATAAGGTCAGACTCAAAATTCTGAATAGCAGTTACTGCAGCAAGGTAGATTTAAAAGTATTTATGCTAACATGCAGAATTATTAAACAGTACCAGAAGGTTTTTTATCATAAAATTAATTAAACTTTAGAACTCTCCACTGCATCTTAGGTGTGGAAAAACAAGTGACATCTGTAACTGCGTGTAATGACATTGTTCGATGTTTTACTGAAAAACAATCTTCTGTTTTCCTGGATTATAGGCACTGATTTGTAATACAAAGACTCCAAAAGCAAAACAAAGCTATATTTCTTCCCTTATTGAAAGATAGTGGCAGTATTTCCGATATGGTAACTGCAGACTGCACATTCAGAGATTCAATCAGTGCACATGGGAGAGCCATAGGCAGAGTTCTCTCTGCTGTCTCCATCCACTCATATTTGTATGCAAAATAATCTGCTCCTACCCAAAGGCAAGACTCGAGTGTGTGCAGTTTTCTGTGGATGTGTCATTTTCAAGGGTTATCCTTTAGACTCAGCACACACTGAGCCTTTCCCCCTGACACGACTCTACCAAGGCGGGCCAGGCAGTGACATCTGAGCTCTGTGCTGTTCACAGATGTTTAGCATTGCTCAGGCTGGCAAGAGCCTTCTCTGTGCTGACACCACTGTGTCGGCAGTGTCAGCCAAGATGGAAAAACAAGATCTTGACAGGTCCTTGAACAGAGAAAAATGAGGTTACAGCAAAATATTTGATGTTATTTACAAGGCTCAGACTACATCCAAGAATGCAGGCATATCTTCCAGTGGACTGGCATGAAGAGGCCTCAAAAATAAATACACTTTGTCACAATTATTTCATCATGTCAAATTGCTCCCAAATATTCACAGTCAAAAATATGCTGTACCACAGGAGTGGCAGCAGTAGGGCCGCTCTGCAGTCACTCAATTCACTGTACCAGTCCTCTCCATGACACATCCGTGTCACCTGGCATGTGACACAAACAGGAATGACAAGGCTGTGCTCTTCCACCTGAATTCTTATGCACCCCATAGGCCCTGCTGCCCTGTATAAAAGGTCATGATGCAACAACCTTTCAGTGTCAGTATTCTTCCTGCTCATTGGGAGGTTTTAACAGGCTGGTATTCACAGAATCACAAAATATGCTGGGTTGGAAGGGACTCACAAGGATCACCAAGTCCAATGCCTGGCCCTGCACAGCACCATCCCTGAATGTCACCCCATGTGCCCAAGGGCACTGAGCTCTGTCAGGGTTGGTGCTGTGACCAGTGCCCTGGGGAGCCTGTTCCAGTGCCCAAACACCCTCTGGGGGAAGAACTTTTCCTGATGTCCAATCTAAACCTCCCCCAACACAACTCCAGGCTGCTCTCTCAAGTCCTGTCCCTGTCACCACAGAGCAGAGATCAGGGTCTGTCCCTCTTCCCCTCATGAGGAAGCTGTAACTGCAGTGAGGTCTCCCCTCAGTCTCCTCCAGGCTGCACAGACCAAGTGACCCCAGCCACTCCTCATATGGCTTCTCCTCAAGGCCTAGCTGGCAGCAAGAAGAGAAAGGCAAATTAGCAAACAGGAGCTTGGAGAGAGCTTTGGGTAGGTAGAAAAGCCTCCATGCTGTGCCCCAGAGCATCTCAGAAGCCATGCTGCCCAAGCAATTATCTGAACAATGGAGCATCAGTAACTTGCTGGAGACCACCACTCATGAGATCAGGCTGACAATGCCTTAGTAATCTAGGACTTGCATCAGGACCTTTCAGCCTTTGTAGTACAACATACCCACCTACAAATGATTTATTTTTAGATCAAGACCTGACCTGCCAGTGCACTGCCTTCCAGGCCTCACTGCTTCCAGTGAGCTGCGTGTGCTCAGCCCCTGCAGCGCTGCTGCACTGCAGTGCACACTCACCAGTCCATTCCAGACCTGTAATGTCTCTGTTGCACTGCAGTGCACACTCACCGGTCCATTAGACACACTGTAATGTCTGTGTTGCACTGCACAGTCACCAGTCCATTAGACACACTGTAATGTCTCTGTTGCTCTGCAGTGCACACTCACCAGTCCATTACACACACTGTAATGTCTCTGTTGCACTGCACTGCACACTCACCAGTCCGTTACAGACCCTGAAATGTCTCTGTTGCACTGCAGTGCACACTCACCAGTCCGTTACAGACCTTGTAGTGTCTCTGTTGCACTGCACTGCAGTCACCAGTCCATTACAGACCCTGTAATGTCTCTGTTGCAGTGCACACTCACCAGTCCATTACAGACMCTGTAATGTCTCTGTTGCAGTGCACACTCACCAGTCCATTAMMRCCATCTCTGCCCTCTGCTCTGTTTCCTAGGAGCTGTTCTGTCTGTCCCTGTGGGTTGTTGCTCCCAGGGTCACATCTGCATTGTGGAGGCAGAGCATGGCTTTTGTCAGAGCCACCAATGCTGTGCACATCCTAGCACGAGCTCCTTTGCCACCAATGCACCACATTGGTGCTCCTGAGGGCCACAGGTCACCCTGCTCACCCACAGCAGCTGCCCACCCATGGAGATACCCACCTCTTCCTTCTGGGTTCCCAGAACACATTTCAATGTGTATGAAAGACAACAATTGCATAGTCATCAACAATATGCACTCTTCGGCTAAAATGTCTGAGGCCCCAACTCAAAGATAATACCCACCTCATTTCCTGATGGATGTCAGCTGATTACACCTTCACATGGCCCACAGCCTGTTGGTATTGTCTAAAGTATAAGTGAATGTCAGAAAAAAGGGCACAGCAGGGGTCACTATGGCTCACTGTGAGTTGCCCAATCTTTCTGAATACAGCAGAGATGCATTCCCACCTGAGTGGCTTCATGAAAAACACTAAAACCACAGTAACTGTAGCTCTTTCCACTGATACCTTGCATTAACAGCATAGGAAGGCATTTTCCACTCCCCAGGAAGCTCTGGCTGTCACTACTGCGGGATGTATGCAGTGTTCTGGAACTGAAGAGAATTCAAATACAGCTATTTGTGCCTTTAAATGGGAATAACATTCACTCCCTTTACCACTGCCCATGCCAAGTGGAGAACAGAATTCTGGTATCTCAGTAGTTTTGTTGGAAGGTAGAAACCAGAACTCCTGGTAGAAACCAATGCAAGCAGCCACAGCCTCCCCCTCCCCTTGCATGTGCAATGTCAGGTGCATTGTGTTGGGTTACTTCAGTAAGGGCAGTGTGAAGCAACAACTTTTTCTTGGCCTCCTTTTTCCTCTGTTTTAGCTCCAGTGAAAACACTGAACAGAGTCACTTTTGCTAATAAATTCCTGCTGTGCTTTCTTATAGCCCTGTTACAGGGCAGATTTATCCCAAACTAGTAACATTTCCTCCAACAAATGAAGGCAGGGCAGACAGCAATGGCCTTCAGGCCCAAACCTGAGCAATTCACACAGGTATGGTGCAATGTGCTTTATTCACTATGTGGGTGAGTTTGGATTGACAAGTCTGCATAGCCGGTGATCTTTGGATATTCCTGCTCACTGCATCCCTCTTCTGCAATGGTCCATGCACTAGTGCCTGCTGCTCTCACCACAAAAGCTTCAGGATGGACTCCCTGAGCATGGGAAGTAGCAACCTTGTGCTTTTCCCCCACCTCACTTTCTTCCACTGAGTCTGTAAAGTCTTTAATGCAGCCAAAAATACAAATTCTGTTGGCTCAAAGCTTTGCCTGCACACAGAGAAGAACAAATAGTATTATCTGCTGTTCTGGTGAAAGAATACACCTATATTTACTCTTTCCCAACCCTACTACCAACATGCTGAGGATTTTCTGAAAGTCCTTACTAGAAAATTACAACCACAGCAACACCAACGTGTTCAGGTTTTGCCTGTTTTCCATAGAAAATTCAAACACTGAGACACAATAGGAATGAGGGGCTCCAACTATCTGAGAGCCACTTATTGGGATGTTCTTTGGTCTAGGGCAGGGCAGCATCTACCAGCAGAGTAATCCTCAGAGCAGTTGTTTATCTGATAGGTATTGCTGAGGGGAAATGTCTACCTCAAATGCATCCATCAGAGCTTTAAACAGCATTCTGTGAAAGCATGGTATCTAGGTACTAAACAGAATCTGATTTGATTGAAGACTTAATGCAGCTACTCATTCTAGAGCAGCCCTGTCAGTACCAGCTCTCTTGTACAGAGCCCCATCTTTGGTGGCAAACAAAAATCAGCTTCAAGTGGTTTTTCTCATCAATAAGTACTTGAATATTGTAGGGTTTTTCCTTCTCTGTCTGAATAGTAATGCTGTCTAGGCAAAGAACAGGAGACTGAGAGACAACAGAATAGCCCAGGGAGTGAATTCCCCAAAGGCAACAAGCTGCTCTCTGTGCCCACGTGTAAATACAGCAAGGGAGATTCAGCTAAGTGAGTGACCAAGAGTTTCTAACTCACAGTCTTTAAGAAATCTGTTTTGATAGCTAATCTGCTTTGCTGAATATCCACCACTGAGAGCTCAGAAGAACAGATTACACAAACACGTTCTGGGAGCTGCACAGGTATTTCTGCAGGGGAGAATTTTCTGTGGGGACTTCCCCTGATGTTACAAGACCTATGGGACAGACCCTTAGCTGGGGTGAGTTGCTATCCCACCACCTTGACCTCAGCACCATTGCAACAGTAACCTAGCATTTCTTCTTCTTGTCCAAACTCCCCTTTCCTAAAATACAGCTGCTAAATATTAAAATGAAAAACAGTCTTTGGGAGATTAAATTGAACAGTCATTTCAGAATGTTTCACATTGCTTCAGGAAACCATGAAGCTACTTTTACAGTTCTCCTTTAGCAGCTCTTCTAGCTGTGCTGCTGTTATGGTAAAGTTTGTGGGTGGAAATACAGAGGGTGACACAGCATTTTTTTAGAAATATGTCTTCATAACAGTGATGAAGCTTTTATTCTCTCTACCAGTTGTAAATAGTCAAACTTCTAGCAATCTACTCAAACCTTTAGTGCTAGCTTTACTGTGCAGTTACAGTACATGTACCCAGGCAAAGCTTTCCAGCAGAAAAAATGGGGAAAAAAAATCTGTATTTTGTTTTAGTTTTTGTTTTTCTTCTTTTAGATATTTATTTTGCAGTTGTTCTCTTTCATCCTTTCCAGAATTCAGTCGTCATGGATTTTTAAATTTGCATCACTTGTTATTTGTTCAGTGTTTTTCCTTTATGAATAATTATTTTTCCACTTTTATTTTTTCCATTCTATACTATTGAAATATGGGAAAAAAAAGATTAAAAACCTGTTAATTTTATTTGTTGCTGGAGGATTTTTATAAAATAAGCCAGAAAATTGCACCTTGGGTAAAATAGCTACCAACAAGAGCAAATAATCTTTTCAGACATGCAAGGGTCACAAAGGAGCTAACATTTTTTGAAGACAACCTCATTGGCAATTTTGGTAGGTACATATTAGGAATCATTTCTCAACAGCAGGAAATTGACTAAAAAAAATAGTTAATCCTCTCATTGCAGAGTATTTGAAAGGCATGACTGAATAATGAATGCCCCACCCCCTTCTAATTAATTGGACTAGTCATGTATTAATTAAGAACATGCATAAGCCTTTGTGAGATGTAGATCACGTGGGTAAGAGAAGTCTGGGAAGACTGCTCCTTCATTATAGACAGAACTCATTTACTGCAACTTAAACACCAGTTAGAATCTATTAAATTACTTAACTCTCCTGTTGAAAAGTTTAAATAAGAACAATGTCATTAATGAGAATAAAAATGAACTCCTATTACTCATTTACTTCACAGAGATTGAGGCAGAAGTTCTAGGGAAATGAATTCTGTGTTCAGTTCTGAGCCCCTCATTAGAAGAGGTGCTGGATCGTGTCCAGAGAACGGCAACGGAGCTGGGGGACATGTCCGGAGTCTGGTGAGGGCTGCTGAGGGAGCTGGGGGTATTTATTCTGGAGAAAAGGAGGCTCAGGGGGGACCTTATTACACTCTACAACTACCTGAAAAGAGCTTGTAGCCAGGTGGAGGTCAGTCTCATTTTCTGTGTAAAAGCAATAGAACAAGAGGAAATAGAGGAAATGGCCTCAAGTTGAGGCCAATACGAGCTTCAGATTCAAGTTGATCTTTGAAGTCCCGTCCCTTCCAAGTTCCTATGTAGTTTTGTCAGAGGAGGTTTAGATTCAGTATTAGGAAAAACTTTTTCATGGAAAGGATTACCAAGCATTGGAAAAGGCTGTCCAGAGAAGGGGCTGAGACAGCATCCCCGGAGGTAGTTAAAAGACATATAGGTGTGGCCCTTAGGAACGTGGTTTAGTGGAGGACTTGGCAATGCTGGTTTGAGGATTGGGCTTTATGATATTAAAGGTCTTTTCCAACCTAAATGGTTCTAAGGTCCTATTATTCTAATACTGGAATTGCAAGACATGTTTCTTGCAAGAGAAATTTCTGATTCTAGATCATCCTCTCAGGACAGGGTAAAGAATGATTGAATAGATTAGGGGTCAAGCTAAGGACAGGGAGGCCCCTGAGCAATTACAGTCAGGGGCAAAACAAAGTCATCTTGGGGAAAATTAAAATAATTTATTGCCAATTATTACCAGACTAAGACAGAAATAAACCCAAACCTAAATGCAACACTTCCTTTCCTCCCTCTCTGCCTCATTCCTATGCTCAACTTTACATCTGACTCTTCTACCTCATCCCCTCTGCCTTGAGCAGTGCAGGGAGATGGAGAAGTGGGGGTTCTAGTGAGTTCAACACTTTCTTACTTCTCTCTCCTTTCTGAGGAGGAAAGCATCCCCCACGGGCCACAGCTCCTGCAAAAAATACCTGCTCATGTATGTGCTCCTCTCCATGGCTGCAGCCCCTGCCAGGAAACTTGCTCCAGGATGGGCTCTCCATGAGTTGCAGCTTTCCTGGGGGCATGTCCACCTGCTGCAGTGTGAGGCGCTCCACAGGCTGCAGGGCAATCTCATCTGGTGCCTGGAGCACCTCCGTCCCCTTCTTCACTGACCTTAAGTGTTGGCACGATGTTTATTTTCCACTCACTCCTTTCACAGCTGTTAAGCAGCACTTTTTACCCTTTCTTATTTATCACAGAAGTTCTTAGCAATGCCATCCCATGAGCTCAGCTTTGGCCAGTGGCAGGTCCATCTTGGAGCTGACTGGGGAAATGACTGTCTGACATGGGGGCATCCTCTGCTGCCTTCATCCAGAAGTCACCCCTGCAGCCACCAAAGCCTTGCCACATAAAAACACTGCACTTCAAAAGCAGGAGTGTCTGCAGTGCTGTAAAGTGCCCAGTTTATCTACAATGAACATGTTTTACTTCTTAGAATACATACTGCACCTGTAGCAATTATTGCAACAAAACTCTAGATCCCCATCTATTTACCCCACTATTTATAGTATAATACATATTTACACTTCTTAGAACAGCAGTTTCTTTTACTTCCACAGTAATTACAACTCCAAATACCTGCATTACAGTAAGTTTCATATTCAGTTTACCCTTGTAGAATTGCTTAGTATTAACCTAAGTCCAGCTTCACTAGTTGCTTTCCTCCATTCTCAATGTTTGTTCCTGCTCACACTTGCCACAAAGTTGTCATCAACCCAACTGGAAGGTTATGAATTGCTTCACTCTGTTTGATCTTCACTTTGTTTGATCTGCTCATAGTGGTTACATTAAGCATGCTACTGCCAGATTTCTGTCAAAGTGAGATTTCTTTTTCCTTCAAGTTAAGTAGTGAAAAGAAGAACACCAATGTGCTGTTGTACAACGCAGTTTTATTTCTTTAATGAAATGCCCTAGCGTCATAAAACAGAACACATTTTCTAATCTTGAAGCCAGCAAGATTGGGAAAAAAGAAAAATCAAAGCTGTTTTTCCTATACATAATTTCCATACTAAGATTACATTCGGAGAAAAAAAAATCCCTAGAATTAAAATGTAAGAAGACATTACTTACACAGCTCTCTTAAAAATAAACTGGACATGTCATACAACTCATATATGGTGCTTTGCTACTTTAATATGCTACAAATAGAATTATTCAAATGCAACTATGCAGCTTTTCTATTACCTATGACCTTTAAATTTTATTATGTTGCAATACCTTTATTATTTACTTCACACTTCCTTACCATACTACACAATGATCTTTCATCCTTTTCTGGTGGCTTTTTCTTAGAAAGGAGACCTTCACTGTGGCTTTCTTTGGAAACACCAAGCACTCAGTTGCAGATACTCAATATTTCAATATACATTCACTATGAGATTAAGTCTCCTTTTTTCAAGTTGGGGTCTCATGACTTGCTAGTAAACTAATGGAAAGAGCTGGTTAGTATTTATTCCAGTTTTCATTGATGAGAATGTGCTCTGGATAGCTGCAATGCCTCCAACTCCCTCACTGTTGGTAAGCTGAGTGTGCACCATTACCTCCTGCACAAGAATTACTGTAACTTCAAAGTCTGGGTACTCTCACAATATTCATGGATTAACCACAGTAACCATAGACATTTTTTAACAAATGACACTTTCAAAAAATATTCACATTTTTAGAACTGCATAATTTCATTTCCAGTGGGATGTTAGTTCAAAAATACTATTTCACTTATTAAACATGGCTTTAAAAATACAGTATATGTAACACCTGTGTTAGAAGTGTCAGAAAAACATTGGATGAATCAACATTTCAACTCATTGCATTAATAAGGAAAGCAAAGAGCAGTAGTTTTGGAAAAGTATTCAAGTATTTTCCTGAAATACTATATAACAAAAAAAAGATCCTAAACTTTGTATGATTGTACTTGAGGCAAATATAATTTGCAAGTGCTTTTTTCATATAGAGCAATATGAATAATACTTTGTAGCAAAGATATAGAACACAATATTGACAATACACAAAACTGGAATGTAAATAACTTCAATAGAAAAAAAAATCCTGCCATTTATAATAATATTCAAGTGCTTCAGTAATGAAATGACCAATCACCATGGCTTACATTAACCACATATATGAGAGACATGAAACTAACACAAACTGGATGACAGAAGTACCAATAAATATACATGAATACAGAATCATCAGCTGTTTGGACGCAAAAAAACCTCAGATGAAGTCAGTTTTAAAGAGAACTTTAAACTTAAAGAAACACTTTTAAAAAGATAGAATAGAACAGGGGCTAACTTCTGTCCTCACACAGGAATAACCCTGTACAAGAAGAGCAAAATTTAGCCCCGACCCTGGACACAAAACATGTATGTGCCACAATACACAAAACTATATACAACTTAAATAATCACTCCATAGCTCTATATGACAGTCTCATGTTTTTTGTTATAAAAACAAATCAGCACAGTGAATTCATGATTTGTCAGATGCCAGTTTCTTCCCTTGGCTTCCCAAAACAAATTATTTTGTTTCATATTTAGTTAAACTATTTTAAGGATTTTCAATCATCAAATCATATTTCTAAACTTAACACTTCAAAATCTTATTTTGCAAAGACATTTTAACACATGGAGTAGAATGTCCGGAGAATTGTGAAGAGGGTAGCTTTTAATATGTTAATATCAGATATTATTAAAACCTAAAACTTGCTGGTGTTTGAGAACTTATTTTTATTTTCCTTTCCTGTGCCTTCCTGATATTATACAAGTACTCCTGCAATTTGCTTGCAAGACTTTTCAGTTGCACTGTGTGGTATTTGGTATCATCCAAACAGCCATGAAACTTTTTATAATGCCAAAAAACATGATGCAAGGGAACCTTCAAAGACAGAATATATAGGATGAGGTGTGACCTGTATATAGTTGTGCTTTTATTTTTCAAATATCTGTACACTACTATTGTTATTACTTAAAGCCAGGAATGTGTGTTTGAATTGCATTGATAAGTTGCAAGGTATCGTCAGAATTACAAAATGAAATATTTTAATTTTAAAAAAAGCGAATGACAACACCGTTGTCCAGCATTTAAGCCACACAAATTACATAACACTCCCAGCAGAAAACATCTTCTCAGACACTGAGAATGTCTTATCTTGGTGCCAGTGGGAAGTCCAATGTTTCATAACATTTAGATATTATTGCAACACAACTACTAAATTAGCTCTCTAGAAAAGCAAAGAGAATATATCAGTCATCATGAATACACAGATATAAGCCAATCCCATCTTTTCTAACAGAACAGATTACATTGCTCCAATATATATTTTAATGATTACAATGTTTTTTTAAAAAATGACACAATACAGTAAGATGTCTAAAATTATAGTGAAGCCATAAAAAAAAATCTAGAAGTTTAAAATACTTGTCAATTTGACTAAAATGCATATTTACTCAATTTCCTTGAGCTTTTATTTTTTCTTCTCCTCATTGGAGGAACAATGTCTATAGCAATTGTTCAATGCTACTCTGGCTGTGGGCAGCTTCATCTTTACAGTCTTCCTCAATTCCCCTCGCAAACAGTTTCATTAACTGGCAGTGAACCCTGAAAAATATAGAAATGAGTAAGAACTAAATAAGTACCACACTTTATAATTAAAATTTAATTCTGATAATTCATTAATTTCAAACAGCTGAACAAAGTTTCTTACTCTTGACTACAGAAACCACGCCCTCATTTTTAGTTACAATCCTTCCCTGCTAAGACGGCTGGATGCTTTCATGTGTCCTCTTTTATGCCCCTTGTCCACACAAGAAGTTCTATGGGCACCTAGATGAGTCAATCTTTTACAATGTACAGCATTTAGAAAACTCCCCTTTGGACTGCTAGGGGATTATATTTTAACACTTGTATGTAAATATTACAGGTTTGGCTCCCTTTTTTCGAAAAACAACCAACAAAACAAGGAACCAAAACTAATCCAAACAACAACAAAAAACTAACCAAAAAACCCTTTCAAATTTCACAAACTTATTTTCTAATTTTATAATCTGCACAATTGCAAAATTCTTTCTCCATATGTGAAGAATGGAGATAGGACTGTGCTGTGTGCAAAAAAACCACAAAGTATGGGACACGGTATTTCTGTCAGGAAAAGATGTTTACTTAAGCAAATAGGAAAAGCTATTGCTCAGAGTAATGAGGCATTCCACACATTTAAAAAGAATCCTTCCAACACCATCTTCACTTTCAGCACTTTAAACACATAATAACAGTTCCTAAGAAGTAAGTATGACTTCAAAGGTAGAGCCATCCATCTCACTCAGAGTGATCATTTACAACATACATGGCTGCAGTGTTCTCTGGAAAGGATTCAAAATAGTAACAAAAATATTTAGGTTTATTATCAGAAGACTCAAATTTGCTATGCACAGGCATCTTTTGGGGATGCCTTTATAAGCATCTTTAAAATCAATGAGAAGGCTCAATGTGTTCTGCTATATAGACAGAAAAATCAATGCTTACCTCACTTCAATTGCTGAACTATCCAGAGTTTCTCCATCACAATTCCAGGTGCTATTAACAATATTACAGCAACAGGCTGGATGATCTCTGCAGAACTGGCCAAAACGTTTCTTTCCAATGTCCATGACATTGCTTTCGTTGTCTTCTGAAAGCTTTGATGTAAATTGAAAACACTTAACCCGATAAACATCTACAAATGGAAAGTCAAACTACAAGGAGAAAAAAAAAAGGCAAATCAGGCAATTATAATTAAATACATTTGATATGTAAAGCCACTCAGCATTTTGTACTCCAGGAAAGTCTGTCCACTCCAGTTTTCTAGAGAAGCTTACCTGAGGTATAAAGTGATACTTGCTTTTGAAAATCTGGACAAGTCAAAAAAAATAAAGCCAAAATGAAACCCTCCTTCTCAATGGTCACTGTATAGTGCCTATTATGGCAAAATTGGGTAACAAAAGCTGCATGGAAGACCATCCCACCCTGGATTTGCCTCCTGACTGAGGCCCTGGACTGCAAGCTGATGGAGATAAGAGACTCAGGTCTGGGCTGGGGTAGGAGAATACATGCACAGGAGGACTAAGCCCAGGATCTTTGGGGTGAGACCACAGCCCCGGGCTATCACTTGCCAGGCTCACCAGACTGACACATCAAAGAGGGGAGGAGGAGAGGATCTGGGTGTGTGCTGAAAAAGCCTCTGGTCAGAAGCAGTGAATGCCCACCCTCTGCTGTGCAGAGGAGCTCCAGGGGCCTTCAACCTGGAAAGGCACATCCAAGGGCCATCCACATGAGGGACAGCAGAGGGGGCGTCATGGCCCATCAAAGGCTGTCCTCAAAGGGGTCCCCAGACCCTGCCCATGATGCAAAATGATGCAACAGATCCACAGTCTTACAAGGGACAGTGTCAAACCTGCCCCCTTTGGAGGACACACCTTGGTGTTCCTACTTGCCATTCCCATTACATTAAAAAAAAAAAAAAATTTTAACTAGTTAATTCAGATAGAAAAAGCAGATCACTTAGAAGGCTGCTCTTAAAACCTAGGCTGCAGATTTACACTACAATATTGAACAAATGCTTTAATACAGGAATCATCAATTGAAGGGACAATAAATTAAGAGGATGCCTCCATCAGCCCTAAAAGCAACTTAATAGATACAGAGCTAACTATTCAGCAAGCTGTATGGAATACAGACAGGTCATGTAGCAAAGGCCATGGAGCATGTCTGTATGTGTCTACAGGAAGGGAATGACAGGGAAGCAAATGTGAAAACCAATCTGTAGTGATGTACAGTCATCCTTTTCTTTTTGTTTTTCCACATTTTCTTAAGTTTTCAAGAAGGGTTTCCCAAGAAGGGTTTTTATGGTGGACACTAACCTGAGATAAGGACGTATGTACAACTTTGTATTTAATCTCCGCTGCAAAACCAGCATATCCCAGAGAAAAATGGGATAAAAGCAATTTTTCATTGCTTTTATGCACAAGATATGACATTAGTCCATTGTTCAGGTAATTTCCAGAGATGTTAATAAAATCAGGTTGTGACAAATATTAAATATGTGTAGTCACAGTCATAACTTGGTTTCAAGAGATATTGGGATCCAAAGCAGTGATGAATCTTCCTGTCTGACAGCTACAACACATGCAAGAAATAATTTTCAAGCTGAATGCATAAAGCTCATCCTGGTCACTAATATGTAGTAAAATACTGCTAAAAGCCTGCAGTCTACAATCAAATTGCAGTTCTGGTAACTTAATTCTAAAACACATTTTTATACAGTTCTCAAAAGTGATTTATGATTCTTCACCACATCTACCTCAGCTATTCACGCTGTGAGTAGTTTCTCATGCTGTGAGCAGTTTTTCATGACAACTACATGACGGCATAGTTGTGATAAAGTAACTTTAAATATTGTTCAAACAGCAAATACACAGAAAATGTTACAAAACTGAATTCAGACGGCAAAAGTGGAATTTTGTTAAAATGTTATGGCCAAGGAGTTGACTTTGGTAAAATGTTTCGAGCTGCTTTTTCTTCCCCATGATACACATGCTGAGATTGCATCACAGAAAATGCATAAATTTTAAAAAACCAAACCAACCTGCTTTATAGATGTTATTTCTGTCCTATCAGAATACCAATATTTACACCTTTGATGGACACTGTCAAAAGAAATACACACCTGATCATCTTGGTTTGTGTGTCTGACAAGATACCGTAGAAAATCGAATCTGGAGCATTTCCGAACTAGGATGAGGTCTGCTGAACCATCTGCCAAATGAGCTGCTGGTGAAAGACCTTTGGGACTTCGTGGACAGGCACAGCTCATATTTACTGCATTGATGGCTAGAAATTTCCCTTTTATAACCTTCCATTCTTCTTCACCTTCTGAAACACATCAATAAAGATGTGGAAACAGGTAATCATTTGATCTATTCAAAAGAACACCGAAAAGCAATCAATGGCAACTTAAAATTCTTCCCTGGCCATATTCATATACTGTCAATAAATATCTAAAATAAACTACATTTAAAATAATATTTTTAAGTATCTGTTTTTCATACACTAACAGAGAAAGTTGCTTTCTCCCTTCTGACTGTGACTTTCTCCCATAACCGCTTGTCTGCTCTGGCATACGCATGTCAAATTCAGGATCAGTGCTATCTGGGAAAACCTGAAAAGCCGTAAGAAAAGAAAAGACAGGCAAGTGACAACTTTTGTAGTGTCAAAGTTCAGAGGGATTAACTCTTTAAAATTCTATTTTTGCTCTTCAACTTATTAATCTTAAATAAACAATGATGTAAGGATTGTAGTTTAGTATTTGGTTTCTGAAGTAATATTCCTCTTCTGCCTCAATGCAGCAACTTAATGTTTTTAAAAAAGTCAAAGGGAAGGGATGACTCAGGGCACAGCAAGGGCAAGCAGGCAGCATAGCAGGAGTCTGCTTCCACTCTAGCTCCAAATGCCCCAAAATTAAAACTATTAACAGAGTTAAACATTCCTGTGTGCAAATCTTCAGAGATTTCTGGAAAACAACACAAAGCCTCTTTTCAATACCTTTAAACGCTGTTGGAGATTACATGCAGACTGAGCTTAAATGTGTGCTGGCATTGATACTATCAGGAAGCAGAGAAATTTTCTAGAACAAAGAAGTATTGGCAGGCAATGCAGAGTTGTTGCCAAAACTGTTTTTTCTTGAATATGGATAAAAATATATTAAAAATGCCTTTTTTATTTTTAGATTATACATATTTCTCTTCCTTATCACAATAAGAAAAAGCCAAAAAGCAGCCATAACACTGTTTTTCTCCTACCAATATAAGTAGACTAATTTCAAATGAACAATTCCATAGAAGTAATGAGTGCAGAACAGACTATGGACATGCATGCTGTTCTAAGATTGGGAAGAGTGAAGTGCCATTAGGGGTAAAATTAAGGAGTGAACAAAAACTGCTTAAGTTTGTTTATGTATACAAGGTAGAGATTTTGAGGAATGTTAACTGGTATGGACTTGAACATCTAACATGATTCAGCTCCCCACATTCTGGTTAACTTACAGTGATATTCAAGGTGCTTTTGTGATGAGATTACAGATGATGATTATGCTACATATTTCATGTCCTGAAATTCTGATATTCCTTACTGTCTCAGTTCTAGGAACTTCACATTTACTTTAGAGAATCATTATTACAATTGTCTAGGTTATTTTGAACCTGAAGTCTATGAAGCATTCATTTTGAATTGACATGTTCCAGGCTCTATACATCAGGAAAAATAAAAAGAAAAAAATTGTTTCTGAAGTATTTTGTAGTTGTTCACTCTTTGAACTTCTCTTGTTTTCTGGAGTGCATTGAAACTTCTTACTATCCACTCTCTATTGATAGAACAAGAAAAACAATTTTCCAGGAAAAACCATATAAACCATGTGACAAAAGACTTAAGAAAAACAAAAAACTTTATTATAATTTTTCCATCTAGACTATTCCCTCTACCTCCTGAGAAACAAATCAGAAATAGCAAGAAAAAACCACGGCTTTTAAATTAAACATTTTTGCTTAATTTGCCCCAGTGCTCTTTAGTATTGCTTGCCTTACTGCTGATCTTTTTATGTTACTTTCAAACATGACATTACGAAAAGAGGTAATTTAAATCAGATTGAAAATCTTAAGAGAGCTGAGACATATCTAAGTGCCAGACTATAGAATGACAGTTCAGGCTGCAGGCAAATGACAAGACCCTGCTCTGAGTTGAAGGTAACTGAACAGAACATAAACTACTGGAACTGGAAACAATAGGCATTTTCCAATACACAAACAACAAAATGCAAACATCTCCCTTTACTGATAAATTCTTTTGCTGTTTCTCTGAGAAGCATTAGTAATTTAGTCATCAGTGTGTCTAGATATGTATTAACATTTTAAGTATGCTTAAGGTAAAATGCTTCTTTATGTTACTGTATTAGATGGTTTTCATCTGGTATAAATCTCAGCATGTTACTCAAGAACATCTTCACTTTTCAAAGTAAGAATGAAGTCAGGGTATCAATCACATTTTAAATGAAAAACTTTCATAACCATTTTGCAGTGTGTATCACTGTAACAGCACAAATTATTTGCTCAAAATATCCTACAGGAGGGCAGTCATAAGCAGGGAGTGCATAAGTGACACTCATCAGTGGCCTATTGTGTACACACACTGCAAGTTGCTGAAATCAGCATAAAGTACTAACAGTCAACATTTACTCAGCACATGCAAGGGACTCCTGCACAATACAAAGAAATATGTTCAGCAACACCAATCAAGCATCCTTCTAAACTTATCTGAATTACACACAAACTTGGTAGGCACAATGAAAGAGTCAGCCAAGACACCCTGCTGAGTGAAAAGCTTCTCTGAAGTGGAGTTTTAAAACCCTTTCTATAGTGAATCAAAAGTAGCTGATTGTATTATTTCCTTACCAGTACTGCATGGATAAGAGACTAGACTGCAAAGAAAGTCAGCTACCAGAAGTAGAATGGAATCAATACCCTACATAATCAGCTGCTTAATGTCACCTGCAATGTTGGCTAAAACTGTCTTGATTGATAATTAACCTGTAGCTTTCTAGTAGCTCCTTTGCTAGATGAAAGGGAACAAAAAGATTTAAAAACCAAAACAACCAACCAAAAAACCAAACAACACACACAAACGTGGAAAATGCACATAAAACCCCTGATAAACCAAAGAAAAAAGGTTGGCAACTTATAACTACAATAATTTCTCAAAAAGACAAATATTTTTCTTACCAAAGAACTTACTGTCATATTTATATTATTATTTCTATGCATTATTTATACTCTAAAAAAAATTTCTTTAGCTGAATCTGGCCATAGATTAAAATAACCCAAGAAATAGTCTGATTTGACCATCTCTTGACTATATCAAAGATCTAAAAGCAGCAGCTAGGATGAAAGCACAAAACAAGTGTAATGGGAATTCAAGTTGCACAGAAATCTTTATGCTACTAGTCAATCTCCACAGTATGATAATCTTTTGGCTAACAAATGCCTAGAACCAGGCACAGCCACAGTGCAAAAAAACTGCAATTGTAAGACAATGTAGGTCATAAGGACCAAATGCTTGTCAAGAAAATTATAATTGTATGCACTGGGCTCTACAATAAGAAATAAAAACAGAGTAAAGGCAGAAAGAAGCACCCATAGGAAGCCTGCCTGCTCTTTAAGAGGGGCTTATCCAAAATGATGAACCAAAGCTGGAGGCAAAACTCAAGTGAATCTACATTACCTCTCTCTACAAGGCCTCAAGTGTAGCAAAATCAGCACTTCTTCCCATTAGGATGTAGCCAGATGTAAAGAGATACAACTAGGGGAATGACTGAAGAGAATTCATTAACACTTGTTTAAATGAGAGGAAAGAAAAGTTATGTCCATTAGAAAAAACCCTACACAACTGTGCACAGGGGTTAGAAAGGGGATGAAAGAGAGAGTAAGGACAGTGTAACTAGAGAAAGAGGACAGAAATCTCATTTATCAATTATAGTGAGTATTGGTGGGATGTTGTACAGAAATACTCAAGTCCACTAGATCAGCTACTAGTCGTCCAAGTTCACACCCATAGTAGGGTGACATTTGTGCTAACAAACACAAACACAAAGTTTTAATCCTGATCTATTCTAAAAGTTATCTTAATGAACTGCTTCCTTCTATGACACCTCACAGTTTATCCATTCAGTCCTTTTCACGAAAACCCATTGCCCTAGCTCACAGAATATTATTTTTCTTAAAAGAAACTAAACACACTGAAATATACAATTAGTATAATTTTATCAGAATTTTCTGAGGTTTGGGTAGAGAAGACACCTTACATGTTTTTCACATACTTAGAATCATAGTGTCATAGAATCATTCTGTCTGGAAAAGACCTCTAAAATCAGAGTCCAAATGTCAAATTAACACCACTAAAACATATCTGCCCAAGTGCCACATCCATGTGGCTTCTGAACCCTTCCAGGACACTACTACCATGGTCAGCCTTTTCCGAGGCTGTCCATGCTTGACAACCCTTTCCATGAGGAGTTTTTTTCTAATATCCAAACTAAACCTTCCCTGGCATAATTTGAGGTAATTTCCTCATAACCTGGAAGAAGAGAAAGAACCCCACAAGGCTACAGCCTCCTTTCTGGCAGTTGTAGAGTGTGATGAGGTCTCTCCTGAGCCTCCTTTTCTCCAGGCTAACCACCCCCAGCTCCCTCAGCTGCTCCTCACAGGACTTGTGCTCCAGACCCTTCACCAGCTCTGTTGCCCTTCTCTGGACATGTCTCAGCACCTCAATGTCATTTTTAAAGTGAGGGGCCCAAAACTGAACACAGGATTCAAGGTGTGGCCTCACTAGTGATGAGTACAGGGGGATGATGACACTTACAGGTGTTTTTCTGTAAACTGAAAGAAACAATGGATTATCAAGTAACTCAATGTTTAAAAAACTAAAATACATGCACACTTGAACTGCTATCTTCTGAAAAAGAGTAATTAGTGAAATACTATCACATTTTACTTTCTTTTGATAAATTACCTTCATGTTTCAATCCATGTTCCTTGTTCTGTTCTGCCAGCTGTTTCTCACTTTGCTTGCAAATGTAACATCTGAAAACAAAAATACCATTCAATTCCTGAAAGACCTCCACTATTATTCATTTCAACTTTTTTATTTTATCCAGTCATAACAAGATCTTCCCCCACCACAAGATGCACCACAGCACTGACAATCCTCATGTGGCATGAATAACCACAGCCCTGCAGGCAGTGCAGTTATTTAAGTACAGTTCTAAAGATTACTGGATGTCAGAGGTAACAGCAGCAGAGGGTCACAAGGTCACACAGGTTGGAAGGGATCTCTGATGTGACCAAATCTGGCCTCACAGGAGAGCTCAAAGTTGGTCTTACAGGACCAGGATGCTCAGTGTCTTATCCAGTCAAGTTCTGAGGATCTGTGAGGGTCAAGTCCACCAACCTCTGGGCACCTTGTTCCAACACCTGACTGCTCTAACACTGAAAGACACTGACATACTGGAGACACTCCATCTCACAAGTGTTCTTGCTCATCCAAATTGCTTTTCTATCCTGGTTATTCAAGTTTCTGAGTATCAGAATGGATTATTCTTGAACTCTGAGGGGGTACCAACTAACTCTCCTATGCCTCTTTGTCCCCCAGGACAGTCTCCCATGTAATCTTGCCAAGATACCCAAATAAATCTAAGTCCTAGGTTGCAATTCTACTCTTTGTCTCATTTACTTCTCTCAGAAGTTAAAACTCTCTAATCTCACAGTCCCCACTGCTAAAACTGACCTCAACCATCACATCCCCACTTTTTATCTTCTGTAACAAGACTGGCAGAGCAGTTGTTCTAGCCAGCCTGTCAATCACCTGCATAATCAATCTCATTACCACACCCCAGGATTCTCCTAAATTTCTTGTGCCTCGCCCTACTGCCCTTCCAGCAGTTTTCAGGAAGGACAACTGATAACTTATAAGGAATGCCTGTGAGGCACCAGGCATTCCTTACTCCATTCCTGAAACCTGAATGGAAACCTGGATGACAGCTCTCTCCCTCTTGAGCCTCCCCTCCCTCTGGTGCATGAGGGCACCCAATGGGCTGGGATAACTGCTGCAGCTGATGCTGGAGTCTGATCTCCAGCGTGTCACAGCACTGGCACAGCAGTCTTATTGTTTCTGGACAAAGTTTGTGGCTTCTCTGTATCCTGCCGTGCTGTTTGGTGCTGTGACAAGTACTCCATGTCTGATAGTTAAATCCATATATAAAGAGGAATAATCAATACTAGTGCATAACTTCAAGCAAGTGAAAGCAAAGAGAAAGGAAGGAGCACTGGGAGATTAAGGCAGGCTCCCTGACTAAAGAAACAAGTGAAGCATATCAGAAAGAATTCATACAGCATCATAGTAGCATACAAAGAAACAGGCTAAATAGGCTAACTCCTGAGAGGACTTGTCCTCAGGACCAGCCATGCCAGCTGTTATGGCACTAAAACAACCTCTAAAATTTCTAGATGCAGTTAGGATGTGAACACTTGAGAATTTCTGAATTATTATTTCTATTTGTAGAAGCTACAAGCCATACAGATTTTTGATTTCTTAGTAACGACACAGCAGAGTATCCTCAGCATCTTGTAACTGAGTCCTGTGCTGTTATATTTTGCTTCACTTAAAATTGGGGGAAGAGGAGAACCAGCTAACAAAATTTTATTAGATTTTTGTTTAATGATCTGATAAAATGAGGTGTTCTTTTTAATGAGTCAATAATTGTTTTTACAAGCTTATCTCTTTCAGAGTAAGTGTTTTGATATTAAAACCAACAGTTCTGTAATCTCTATTTACGTACAGGCCTTTTAAAATAGTTCACACCAAATATCCAGAGATAAACATTAGCCTACCCCGTTCTGCAGCTCTCTTTATCTCGTGGAGATCCATGTGTGTGTTTTGCTGGTTGATAAGCAATTGTTCCTTCATAATAGTGATGAGAAAGAAAAGTCTTGAAGCCTACATAAAAAAGGCATTATGCAGCACTAAGTAATTTTAAATCCACATGGCAAATATCTCTGTATACATCCCTTGATTTTTCATCTCTTTCCTTCTCTAAGGACTGCAAAACAATAGTAGCCCTCCTCAAGCTGAGAAGTCCTTTTCTTATGATGTTTTAGGCTGCATGGAACAAGAAAATACCACAGCACCACTCCAATGTTTTAACATTTGTCAGAAGTGCCATTATTTCACTTAACAGCTTTAAAAACCAACTAAAATATTTAGTTATATATCACTGCTGAATCTTAAAATTTGCTGGCACTAAAACTTTCCTCATGCATCTTCTTTCCCTAACACAAGATAAATCAAACAAAGCAAAAGATACTTTCCACTATCATAGGGTTTATCCAAATATTAGGTAACAAGACTAAATCACTCATCTCTCTTTATAAGGGCAAAATTAACAATTCATTCCATCAACTGAATGTTCAAGATGGAGGAGTGCCTATCTCTCTTTAAGTGACTAAAAAGGAAGTCAAAATGATTAGGACAGAGAAGTTATTACTTTTTAGGCCATTTTCAATAGGTAGCACATATTGAACACAACTTTATTGAGCCCACTCTCAATGTTAACCCCAAAGATGCAGAGATTTATATAATGAAATCCAATATACTTGATAGTACAAGGAGTTTAAAATCAGGCTCAGTCTGTTTCTGATGTTTACAAGCTTGAAAGAAGGTTGGTTTGGAGTTGGAATAAAGCAACTGCTTCAATATGCTTACAAGCTGACAAAATAACGTAGAAATTAAAAAAAATTACCTGAGTAGTCATATCTCATTGGCCCCATCCACCGCTTCTTCTCACTATCTTTCAATATATCTCCATAAAAACCATAACCCAGCAATGACACGGAGTATTTCAAAAATGTGTTGTTGTGATGTACAGAAGAGACGTCCAGAGGCTGACAGTCACCTATGAAGATTAGAAGTGCAAGGGTTTGTCAAGCCTTATTTCATTTGCAGCTGCAAGCATGATAGTAACTTTAACACTGCAAAGTTATTAAAAATAAAAAATACATATTGCATTTATGTCAATATATATGTAATAAATGCATATGCTTCTTACACATAAAGAAAAGGAAATATAATTTTTAATGCTAATTTAATCTCATACTTTAAAAGCATTAAACACTAATTGAGAAGAAAGGGCTCAGTATGCTACAAACGTGTAATGAAGAATTTACAGTCCTTCACCCTGTAGCAGTAGGAGGGGATAGAGTTAAACAACTATTTAGATTGGAAAAGGCCTTTGGGATCATCAAGTCCAAATGCTAACCCAGCCCTCTCAAGGCCACTACTAAACCATGTCCCTAAGTGCCACATCTTGTCTTCTAAGTATTGGCACCCTGTGTCAATGCTTGACAGCCCCCTTCCCATGGCAGATCAATGCAGTCTCTCCTGTACATCTCCTGGGTACTACTTAAACCTCAGTGTCATACTATCAGAGGATATTCAAGCTGGAAGGAGCCTTTGGAGGTTTCTCATTAAACCCTCTGCTCAGACCAGGTTCAGCTATGAGGTCTCATCAGGCTACTCAGGGTTTATCCAGTCAAGTCCTGGAAATCCCTAAGAACAAAGAATACACCACTTCTCTGATGTTCTCCTCATGCAAGCTTTGGAGTGACAGCGGGAGTTGTTGGGGTGGGTTTTTTTGGCTTTGTTTGATATTTTGGTGTTTGGGGTTTTTCCTGTTTCACAGGGAGGTTGGACCAGATGATCCACCGTGGTCCCTTCCAACCTGACCCATTCTGTGATTCTGGGACTTAACAACACAACTAAAATACTATGATATAGTAAAGCCACATCTTTCCAATCCTAGTCCAAAGGCTTTAACTCCACAGATGCTGAACGGAGTAAACCATAGGTTAGTAAGAGAAACACATGTGTAAATCTTTGCAATACCAGATCCTAAAACTGCAGCTGTCACTCAGTAATGGTATCAGAAGGCATTGTAACTCTAACTTGGCAAGGGAATATTGAATTGCCCAGGACAATTGGACAACTGGCACAAAATACTACTATTCAAGTGTACATGCATTTCTCAAAGCTTTTATTTTTCTCTAAGATAGATATACATATATAGAGAGAGAGATATAGTCCAACAACTGATGCTTATTGCTACTTACTACTTTCAAAACAATGACAGAATTCACGAAAACTTTAGCACAACACTTTTGAAATATTATGTTCCCTTGAAAACAATGAATTACTGTAGAGAAAGCAATCAATTTTTAACCTCCCATATTTCAAATCAGAGACTTAAATCCCAGACAAAAACTTTGTATTTCAACTCAGCCATTATGTTCAAATTACATTTCACAGACATAAAGAAAGAACTAAATGAAAATGGTATTTTGGGCTACTTCCATTGTTTTTGTAACAACACAGCAAACTGTGACCACCCACCTACAATAATATGAAGAGCTGAAGTTACTGGATCAGAAATGCCAACAGTTGAATAGCATATGCAATCTGTTGATCCTGAAAAATAAAAAACTAGGCATCAATTTGTATCTTTGCAAAACAAGTATTATTGGTACAGTCCTCCAAATAAAAGCATTATATTCCTTTGGTTTGCTCCTTTCCATTATATGGAACAAAGTAATTACAGGAATACTGTATTATTATTTTTATTATTTAAACTATAACATATCATCCCCCAACGAATACAAGTTATTGGTCTCCATATAAAGTACCAAAATTTCACAATATAAGCAATAAATATGTAGCAGTTATGAAGGGAGTTAATTTACATGGAAAATTTCACTATTACATTATAGCTTTTATATCAAATGAAGCAGGCATACATTGATTCTCCTCTGTTTAGGATTTCTTGCTCATTGAGATCTCATGAAAGGAAGAGAAATTGACTGGTCTGCTGATTTTTGTGACACTGTTCTAAATTTCAAGATGTCATCTTACACCAGAAACTTCTGCTCTGTTCTAGTATTTGAAAATTAGTAAAAATACTTGCTTTCAGGAACTAGTTTCTAGATAGGGTAACAAAATGGACAGAGATGGACCTTTACAGACTTGATGCAAAATATCTACAAGAAGAAAGCAGGG
Source organism: Cardinalis cardinalis (assembly GCA_014549065.1). NCBI lineage: Eukaryota > Metazoa > Chordata > Aves > Passeriformes > Cardinalidae > Cardinalis > Cardinalis cardinalis. The sequence continues at coordinate 64,372 of JACDOX010000150.1, forward strand.
AAGCTTTAGGTTTCACCTATATGCTGTTTAGAAATGGACAACTCTCCCCATCTCCTATAGAAAACAAGAGCCTAACATAGGGATCTGGCTTCTGCTCTGCAGCAGGGCCTTGGAACTCAGATCCAGACAGACAGAAGTGCATTTGGTGCAGCACCTAACTCAGAATTTATCTTACAGCTTCTCCCAACCTTTCCATGAAACTGAATTCCTTCAAAGTCAAAGGTAGATGTCTGAAAAGATAAACTTTGTCCACATACACGTTCTCAGATTTCCTACCAATCCATTAGGTGGAAGAGCAGCTCAAATAAAGTGTACTTGATTTCTGAGGCCTTATCAAATTGAAACAGAAACTATTAAAGGAGGAATGAGCAACTATTATTTAAAAACCACTTTTAGTTCTTTTTCCTTTGGAAATAGTCAGGGCATTAGCAGTTAATAAGAGGAGCAAAGAAAATCCTTTCCTTTTTGGAAGATTGACACCACTTCCCCTGCCTGTGAATGGCAGGACAGAAACTTTTACCAAGTAAATGTTATGCAGAAATCTATCACAGTGAACAAGAAGCAGCTCCAGGAGCCAGTTAAAGAGAATATAACAGAACTGCAGGACAAAAGAATCAGTGTGACTAAACAGACCTCTCACTGCAAGCTGAGGTTCAAGACAGTGCCAGTGTACCATTACAGGCATATGCCATTGCAGAACAGAGGACTCCCATTTCCCACAGTATCACAACAGATGGGGTACTCAGATGATGACCTTGTGTCACATTTAAGGTTCTATAAAAGAAAATATTAAGTGGACTTTTGAAGCTGGAGCTATGCTGCCAAGTTTCATATTGTTTCCTATGCTCATGAACAGAAAATTCTGACTACTTTTGAAAAGAAAAACAAACAATCCCTGAGAGATCTGACCTAAACTTCTAATGCTGAATGTACAAGCCTAACACTTAATCCAACATGTCTCATTTCTTCCACACCTGTGTGCGTTCTGCTCCCACAATTACCTCAATTACATTTGTCTTGACGCAAACAGAGCTTCCAAGTGGTTTTACACACAGATGGGAGGAGGAGAGGGGAATTTGTGCAAGCTACTTTTCAACATCAGAGGCCCATCTCCCTGTGATCTTCTATATTCAATTAAAAGCTGATTCATCTGTTTGGAAATTACACAGAACTTATTTACATTTCTACTCATTAACTAGTAAGGAAGGTCTAAAATGAAAGCTGAAGTCTGAAATCAATTCTGAGATTCTAAAATGGGAGACATACCAACAGTAAAATACTATTTTTTTCCTCTTGGAGCTGGTAGTATGGAGTAACAACACCAGTGACCTATTTACATGGATGTAACTACTATAGCATTCCACACACATGAAAAGAGAATGTAACTTGCCATAACACCATACCAAGCATGAACCTAACAGCACTTGTTTAAAGGTCACAAAAATGTTCATGATGACTAAGGGTTTGAATTCTTTTGAATACTTAACCATACAAGACTTCTAGATCTTTAGGTGGATCTTCACTAGATGCGGAATCTACAACAGTTGCCACACCATTCTGAACAGATGGACACTCAAACCCACCAAAATCTGGGTTATTTTATCAGTATAAGTCTGATATGAAAAGCAGGATTAGCATGTAAATATATTTTGAATAATATCCCATGATTAATATCTTGGGATTGCCAGAGCACTCAGTTCAGGCAAGAAGCTTCCCATAAAGCATGACTAATGTTAAGTGGTGGGTATTGTACACTCTGACTAAACCAACAGAAAAATTATGTACATACTCTGCCAGATTTTCTTTGGGGATTTTTAAGGGCAACAGCCTGAATGAAGGAACATAAAAGAGGTTTTTATGGATTGCAGAGAACTACATGCAAATGTGAAGGAAGTAGTTGGACTACTTGCTAACTGGGTCCTAATTCACTTAAAATAAAGGACAAACACATTCAGTATAGAAACTAATTATTGCATTGGTTTGTTATCAGAGAAGAAAATCAGCATGCAAAGCAATGATTAAGTTTCAGGTTAAGACACACACAGCTATATGTGTGCATGTTACACTGCAGACAATACGCCAAAGCTTCTGCCCTGGTCAAGGACATACTGTCAGGAACAGCTGATGGCAGCTTCAGCTTGAGTCAAGGTACTTACACACAGGCCTCGGTGGAAGGACTTGGGAAGCAAGACATCTGTGTGTGACAAGCAGATGCTACAGAAGATCAGCAGGCTCTGCTGATTCTACTGACCAGATGCCCTCTGCTATAAGTTTAGATGCCCATCTCAATGCAGACACCAAATGTAAACATGAAAATTTGAGTGTCAGTTTCAAACTGAAATTTACCTTAAGGATATCAATTCCTTTATCTAAAATGCCACCAACTACCAGTGCTGCAGATTATTCTGCTTGTCCTCCAACTCCTACTCTAGCACTACAATCATCTTGCATAGGCCAGTACATTTCAACGATGGTGGGCACCACACCACAATGCCATAGGCAGATGCTGAATGTCTGAATTCTCCCAGTAAAGAAAGCTTTCATCCCAGATACTTGGATGTTAAGAACTCACTGAAAACATGAAATATGCAGAAGGCACAACATTTTGTGTTTGATAAAGTAGGTACAATTACTTTGAATCTTTACCACACATCACTCACTTTCCTTGAAGTTGTTTTTTATTAGGAGGTCTCCTACAACCACATGGTTGTTATATAGGCAAGCTCCTCTGTGTTCTTTTCCTCCACAAGTATGAAAAATGCAATCTTTTTATATAAATACATTTAATGATATAAGAATTCAGGAAATCCTTCCTTTTAATTAATCTATCACAAGGAAGAACAATCAAGATATTTATTGAAGTATGAATGAGCACGTACTCTGCATAACTAAGTTATGTTAAAGCAACAGTAAAGAAAGCAAAGTGAGGGGCTGCATTACACAGAATGAACTACAGCCAAATCACCAGATTTTCCCTTTGCATGTGAACATTGCTAGATATTTGTGAGTAGACAAGTCATGCAGACAGGTACACTCAGACACCACTTCACAAGTTTAAATTGGTAACAGAACCACCTAAGTGGTTAAGCAAAACTCAGATAATTTGCTGGTTGTATGGAAGAGTTCATGCCATTGATTGGTGGACCAGCAACAGACAAAGTGCTAGACTTAATAATCTGAACCATGATTAGACTACTAACTTAACAACTAAGGTTTTTTAAACCAAAACACACACATGGTGTGGGGTACAAATATTTATTTTTGTGCTTTTATTGATGGAAAACTAAACAATTACAAACAACTGAAGTATGAAATTAAGCAGGTGACAGAAGCAAGTCAGCTAAATGTTGATCCTATGGAAAACAGTGAATTTAAGAAAGAAATATAAATACTTTTAGAGCTCATGAGCAATGCTCTATGTGAGATAGTCTTGACAGAGGAAGGTGCCATGCTCCCATGGCACCTACAGAATCCTCAGATAAATCAGTTTAAGAACAGTATTTGTAGTGAAAAAAGGTAGAATAGCAACTTCAGTGTGGGTCTCACTTGTGTAGAGTTTTTGTGAATCCATAATCCACGCACTTATCATACAGATGAAATGTCAGGTAAGCTGCCCTAATGACAGGGTAACTGCATGTTTTTGAATCAATCAGCATTTAATATTTTGAAACAATTCTACAAAACTACTTTTCTGAGAAGTGCTTCTTAAATGAGAAGGAGCTGGCACGTTCAAAAGTAAGGGGAGAAGCTACTGCTACAGGGAGAGATGAAGGGTCTGGGCTTACACCTGTGTACCTACTCAAAGTTTTGTATATCTTCCTTTATACATATAGAAACCAAGAAGTCAAGTTTCATCTGCAGAACAACAGACTGGCTTAAAGAGAAACAATCCAGAAAGACTTTGGTGTAGGATTGTTTCGGTAGATAATTACTTCAGTGTAGCTCAGTAACACAAGACAACAAAAATTGTTTAATCTAATAATGGCAGATTTTAGAGATGAAATTAACATTACAGGAGTAAGTAATATTGACTTACTTGTCGCCATGGCAGGCCCACTATATTAAATGCAGTATTTAGCCCTAAGACTGTCATTTCAAGAAGTTTAATGGATTCAAAGTACTGAAGGAGGAGCATAAAACATGCACTTCAGATTTCAAAGTAGATATAGTGAACTTTGAAATGAGATGCTAACTAAATGGCAAAGATCATTAAATATTACAAGCTTTGTAGCTGAGAAGGCTAAGAACAGATGACTTGGAGTAATTAAACAAGAAATATAGCTTTTATTGCTATGCTCCAACACATTTTAAAGATAATTTTTACACTCTAAATGACAGTGGTATGAGTCCAGTCACACTTCACAACTTGACTTGAATCTATTTTTTAAGCTTGTGAATGAATCCTCCATCGTTTTCCTGTATTACATTCATACAGGAAGCCTGTACTGCCTTTGGCATTCTTAACTTCTGCAGCAACACATCAACATTCTGATTATAATCATACTGCATCCTTCAATCCTAAACAGTACAGAGCTGACCACGAGAACATAGTGATCTGGATACACTAGAAGCCTAAAATCACTATAGCTATTAACTTTGTGTCTATACTTAACTCAATATTCCCAAGGGCTTAGATTTTCCCCCACAGTGGGTTGCAGACTTGATTTTTGCAATGAATGCAGTACAACAACACAGAGTAAAGTGGGTTTGTCTTTTCCTCTCTGCTAAGATCATTAAAAATATTTAATCTAGTAAGTTCTTTTAAACTAAAAAAAGAACAGCAGTTGACAGCTTTGTCCTCCCATTCTATGCCAAGAACAGCATTCTATTCTGTGTAATAAGAACAGCAAACTACTTTGGCTTACTCCAGAGGGTGCAATTTTAATACTAAAACATGTGGATGAAACCTCAGTGTCCAAGCTGTATCAGGAATAATTCTCTGGTTTTAAGTTCTATGGAGACATATAATTAGTCTGAATGCAGTGAGACCACATGGCTGAAAGTGCTTTTAAGGCTAGTAAGAAATAACTAGCTTTTAAAGAGGAAAGAATAACTAAACAGAGGTTTTCAGAGATACACTACAGCTTCTAAGTCCTCTTAACAGCAAATCCATTTACAATGGCAAACAGTCGATTTCCACTGACAGATTTGAAGAATGGCTGCAACTAAGAGAAATTCAGAAGTTAAAACTGCCATTTGAGAAGTCTTTTATCCAGGTCAACAAAACCACAAGTTATTTCATAGAAATGTTCCATAATGCATAAGAATAAATTATATTTTTCAACAATAAGATACACTAAGGAAAGAGGCTGTTGGGAAACTGACACAACTGTTCAGGAAAAAAACCAAAAAGAGCCAAGCAGGGACTTGCTGCAGAAAGTTAGAATCACGATATACAAATAGTATTCAACATTCAAAAAAAAGAGCCTGTACAATGGAATTCTGCTATGAAATAAAGCTTATCACTGAAACCCAGTCATTTAGATGAGTGTTTTAGCATTAACTCTCTTTCATTTGTAATTTCGAACGTCTGTACAACTAAATTGTCAGTCTCTGAGCAAAGACCATCTGCTGAATTTAGTTTTGTTTGAATACAGAAACTGTTTAATCACAACCACAAACCACAACCTGCTACATTTCTCTTAGCACAATGATATCAGGAACTAAGTGATAAAAAAGTGAAAACACTGATCCACTGTCACCTTAACCCAGGCTCCTGTCATCACTGAGTAAACCATCTCTATGTATCAAAAGATACACAGAGCTTTAGATCTTCATCTCTAAACTATAGGTAGTCTTTGTTATCAATATCTATTAATGAGTTCCTAGGATATTTTAAAAAGGTTGGTTATAAAGAAGTAGAACACAATGGATGAAGTTTTATTAGATGTATGATTAGTATTTCATTATTACTTTTGACTTGTATTTCAGGACTATTCGTTTAGCTAAAAACAATTTTAAAAAAGGTCCTCCTAAGAATTTCACTTATTTTTGGAACAGACTTCTTGCACTAGTGATAGAGCTAGAGTATCTGTTGGGGTCAATACATGGCCAGAACTCCACTGTATCAAACAAAGATGAATACAGAACAGCTTCACCATGGGCTGGAAAAATACAAACCAGAAAAAAACCCCAAATCTTGCTGCCTTGAGGGAGGGTTATGCTGTTTCATACTCAATTTAAGGTCACTGTAATGACTAGATGTGTCAAGATTTGTTCAGTAACTTGACTACCTTTTTCAATAAATAAGCATTTTCCCACATATACAGTAATGGATAATTTTAAATACCATACAATAGACAAACAGATCAAGATATATATTATCCTCTCTATTTCCAAATACTTAATTAATAGAACTTTAAGGCCAGCTTCCTTATATATCATTATAAAATCTCCTGAGGGATTTGAATAATGACTTGAAGAAAATATTTGAACTGCAGTATTGATTACAAGGCTGTACCTCATGTCAGTTCTAGGAATAGAACATACAGTACACACTCAAATAGCAAAAGAATACAGTGGACAAAACACAACAGTCAAAACATTAAAATATGTAAGAGAAGTGACTTGATACATGCTAACAAAGTTAAAATGGCAATGAAGTTCATACTTTTTGGGTGCAAAAGTTGTGCATCCAATGAAAATATGCATTAAGATAATGTGGAAAAAGCAAGGATAATGTTTCCTGCAGACAAAGAAATAGCTCTTAATATTGAGGTTCTGGTCTTTCAATTGTATCTTCTTAGGGTCACATTTCTCCAAGTAAGCAAAATCTTCTGAAACCAGTCATGTAAGCAAAATACCTTTAGTTCAAGAAATTTCCCCAAGTAAGAAGAACACTTTGAATTCTATTCTTGTGAAGTTCATTATACATACTGACTTTAATACAAAGGTTTAACAAAATCAGAATATACTTAAACATAATAGGAGGGTGAAAAAACATAAGGGGATATTCACATTGTAATGTGTACATACCAAACATTTATTATACTGCAAGCAGAAAAGGTTAAGCTTCTTGGAAGTAACAATTCAGAATGTTTGGGTCTGGATATATTTTTCACAAAGATGAAAGGAATATAAAATTAGTCACCCATAGCTTGAGAGTACAAATGTTGTACTTCACTTGGTATAGTTTTACAACCTGAACTAAATTTTCTCAGAAGCCTTTATTTTAATTCTAACCAGAAGCTTACAATGTTTATTTCATGCCTAGTTCTTTAATTCAAAGCTCAAGCATCAGACAAGAAAAGTGAACAGCATAGGAAAGATACTGGATTGTCCCCTGTTAAAGAGTTAAAACAGTTAATTCAGTCCTGTAAGAGAAAGCAAATATGTTAATCTGCTTTTGAAGGAATCTTGGAGGACCAAATGGGCAGGATGAGGTAACAGTTGGGACACCAGACTGAAAACAGTAAGACTGATCCAAAGAACGCCTTTATGGTCAATAATAATAATAATAATAATAATATCAACAAAGACCTCAGTTTGAAGAATGAGTTCTCTCAGATGACAGCAGTCAGGACTGCCTGAAAAAGTGGCTGAAATTGACAACTGTGAATGTGTAGCCCCTCTAACAAGGGGCAGAAACTGCAACTTGGTCTGGAAAATGAGAACTGTTCCTCAGTTGTAGATGCCCTGTACTTGCTGTGAGAACAAATGGAAGAAAAGAGAGTCCAGGAATCTTAGCATTTGTTGGAGTTTGCCGGATCAGCAGAAAGTTCTCATTATAATTCTAACTAAATGAGTGGATTTGGAACTGGAAAAATATTAATCAGGTAAATTTCTGTTTAGTAAATTCTACTTCTTAATGTGTTTAGAAGGTATTACTGTCAACATCTTATCTCATATTAACACACAGTAAGATACTAAAAAAGATAGTTATTAAATTCTGAACTTATACATTAAGATTTGATTTCCTTTACAAAATATTCTTCCTAAAAAAAATTGCATGTGATCAAAAATGTTATATGGATACAAACAGCTTTAGTTAGATGTCTTGATAGAATATCATTGCTCAGATCTTACACGAAGGCCTAAATTCATCAAGCTATGAATGAGAAAAAAATTTCAAGAATGAATGAATAAATTAAACTGAAAGTTAGCCCTTTCTTACCAGCAGGAATTATGCCAATCCTTATATTGCACTGGACTAACGATGCTTTGGGATTATTTTGGTCTATGCCAGAGTCCTTCTGCATTCTTCCAATGAGACCATGCATCACTTCACTGAACATGCCGTCCCCACCAACACAAACAACACTGCCAGGAAACACAAATTAGAATGCACACTAACAGTCAATAAACAACACGGCAAGTGTTCTACTTAGGGCATGCACTGGGCACACCAAAAATAGTTGTTCTATTATCTTCCTTCATTTGTACAGGATATAGTAGCCCACAGTCAACTAGGCAATTAACAAAAAGCAAGAAAAAAAATTCAAGCTACAAAACTGCAAATGCACCTAGATATATCTGTAACATTAGGAAAAAATATTGGAATGCAACCTGTGAAAATCTTTATCCTCTACTACTGTGTGCAGACAAACAAATATTAGTGGAAATTCACTATACAAATAAAACACTGAACGAGACTGTACATACAGCTTTTGAAGTACACAAAATGGAAATAGGGTACCTTTACTAAAAAGGGAAAAGTTAACATTTGCCACCTCAGGCAGAACTGTAGTTTACACTATTTAATTGGAATATACATTAGATGAAAGTCAAAATCCAGAGAAGTGCATGCCTGCATCTTCTTTTGAACATGCTCAGATCCCATCAAATTGACAGTAGTCATTTATATCTACATAACCATTCATAACAAGACAGAGTTCTAAATGTTACCAGATGCAAAACTTTGTTTCACAAATTTAATTCAGGTCAGAGCTGGTACAGCAGCTGCACAGATCCTGAATATGTTAAAGCTCAGCAGAGAGTCCACAGCCAAGCAAATACTAGGAAGTAAAAAGACTTTTACAGCAGTGTACATTTTATGAACAACAACCAAATGCACTCAGCAAGCATAAACATTCTTTAACTAAACAAACTAATTCAAATACACTTTAAAGGAACACATGAGAAATCCAGAGTTACATATGCAGCTCTTAGCACACAAGTGTAGGAATGTGTACTGCTATCTAAAGCAATAATTTCCAACTCATAAACTAATACTCTTTCACATCATCAGCAAAAGATATTGCAGAATGAGTACTTATTAAATAAGACAAATTAATCTAGTTTTTAAGTATAGATGATTTAAATTTAGTTATTACTGCATTTTCAGCAGATGGAAAGCTTGAAAAAACAGTAATTTTTTCCATGAATAGTGAGGACAAATCTTAAAAATGTGAACTCTACAACTCTAAGTTAAGACGTAGGAGACTGACAGAGAAGGAATAAAAGGATATTTGCTTTCAATTTTTCTATTTTTTTTCTCTTTGAATAGTTTAACTACACTATTCCTGAATTTTAGCCTTATCTTGCTCTGCAGACTCAAAAAACCGGGCTAAAGAAACAAAAATTTCCATGTCAGCTCAAGGTCAGTGTTGTCTCAGTAGTAGTCTGCTCAAAGCTCCATCCAGCCTGGCCTTTAACATTTCCAGGGATAGGGGATCCATGACTTCTCTGGGCAGTCTGTTCCAGTGCCTCTCCACTCTCACAGCAAGGAGTTTCTTCCTTAAACCTAATTGAAACCTTCCCTCATCCAGTTTAAAACTGCTCCCTTTTGTCCTATTCTTATATGCCCTTGTAAAATGTCCCTCCCCAGCCCCCTTTAAAGTTCCCTTGAGGTACTGAAATGTGCTCTAAAGTCTCCCTGGAGCATTCCCTTCTTCAGGCTAAACAAGCTCAGCTCTCCCAACCTGTCTTCACAGGAGAGGTGCTCCAGCCCTTTGATCCTCTCCAACAAACACTATATCCAGACTCAGAGGGGACAGTTATAGGAATGTCTATACCTATCAAAGGTAAATTTGATAAAAACTTCACATATGCAATACAGCACAACCAAATTCACAGGAAATATCAGAAGACCAATGTACAAATCAGACATATAATGCACATGTGAAGGCCCCTGGTGAACAATGTCTGAAAGAAGCATCTTAGAATGATTATCACTTGTTGGCTTTATTTTACTAGAGGGAGAGCATTTCACTTTTTAGATAGATGACAACAGCAAACAACATCTGCTAGAGGACTTCAGAAGCTAACCCACAAGTAAATTGAGTTTTTAAGAACTACAGTCCCTTCTAATCTCAGCCATTCTATGAACTAACTCGGAAAGTAGGGAAAAAACCTCAACCAGAAACAACTTTACAAAGGCCTGTGGAACAGACATATGCATAGGAAAGCACAGTGCTGTGTCACTGCTTCCAAACATGGCTATTACCTGCATGACATTACAGCATGTTCTAATTGTTCTGCACAGTGATGCACAAAACCCTGCTATGTTGTAACCAAATGAGTATTTTAAGTAACTGTGCTTAAAGAAAAGCTGTTCTATCACTGAGCTATTAGGTGACTACATTTTCTGTAAGAAATTCCTATAAGGCAAAATAGGAATACCTTATTCCAATAAGGTAAAATAGGAAGAACAAATAGGAAACACTCATAAGATATTTAAATCAGCTGTCTAAAGTAAAACATTTGAAAAGAAGCAAACCAATTATCATTAAGAATCCTGAATCTACTTGCAGAATTCCATGTATGGCTTTGCCAAATAGGGAATGGAGATGAAATGAAGAAATTCATCATGAATGAAGGGAAAGCCACACATCAGATCCAGTCTACAGGGACAACTGAACATGAATTAGATGCAGGAATCCAAAGAACCTTTTACTCTAGGTGAGGAAAGTCAAACCTAAAGAAACACACATTTATATGCTTCAACCATTTTTAAAATTTTCAAGATAACCACTTAATCTGCTATTTAAAAAGTAGTTTTAATTCAGGAAGTCCTTCCTAACATCACTGTTGACCACAGAAAAAGAGTTGTACATGATGGACAAAAGTTAGGCTTGGAAAGACAGGCTGCAGATCCCAAGCAAACTGCTACTCAGGCCTAACCCAGGAATGGAAGAATCCTAAGGGTCTAAAAAGATGCAGTGCTCTGGCCTCTACTGGTCATCTTGGAATGTTAGAGAGAACAAAAAAAAAACCAAAAAAACCCCAAAACAAAACAGACAGAGAAAAAAACCCAAAGGAAAAAAAATTCTACAACATGAGACTTTCAATCTGCCAAAACCACTTCAGATACTACCACAATTGGTCACTTCCACTTCCTGTAAAAAACAATTTGCTAGGAGTGGACATGGGCTCATTTGCCTCCCGTTCTGCTCTGTATTGAAATTTCACCAACCATAAGTACACTTATTTCAAATCACAGATCAAATGAAAAGGAAAAATAACAACTAACTAGGTTTTTCCAGGATCAATGTTTTCCACCTTTGAACTTCTGAAAAACTAAGAAAAATCACAGCATAAACAAAACTGTTTATTTGAAGGCAAGTAATTTTAAAGCAGGTGAAGTCTGGGAACTGAGCCTATGAATGTCACTTCTTACTAACACTATTTCCTAACACCATGTCCATGCTCAACACACACAATGTATACAGCAAAGTACCACAGCAAAAGTACTCTGGAAAGACTCAATATGTTTTCTTTTTGCAACTTACCAGTTTAAATGTACCTGTCCACAGGCACAAAAAAGAATTCTAAAATACTGTAGTAATAAGAGCTTATCTGCATACATTTTCATGTTTTGTCAGACATGTAACTTGTTTCATGTCATGGACTGGAAACTGAAACTACCATAGCATTTTTACTAAAATATTCTGCTTTTACAGCAGACTCAATAATGGAATGTAAGATCACCATTCAGTCAGGTCTTCTTTTAAAGCAGTAACTTCGAAACAGAAGAAATGCAAATAAACGTAGCCACGATGTAGGCATTATTGAACAGTCATATACAGCGAAAGGAACCACCTGAAACATTTCTGAACAGTCCATGTTTTTACACACAGGCTGAATGCTACTGGTGCAGTGTTCTGAACTCATGTATGTCAAGACACTAAACATTTCTGGGTAGCTTTTGAGCTATAACAGAATGCTCAACTGAGCAGAATTAATCTAACATTCATCTTTTCAACACAAATCTCATGCAAACATTGTTACACTATGCTCGAATACATTGTGTTGAACAAGTTTACTGAAACAGTTTACTTTCCTTTTTATACTCCTAAATGTGGATCTCCTACAAAAAGGAACATGCCTTAGGACTTTCAGCTGTTGCACTAAATGTATTAGTAATGAAGGCTACCCTTTTAGAGACAGAAACAGACCAATTACATAATTACTGACTCCAAAATAATAAAGGCAAGTAAAGTTACTTACCCATCATATTTGTAAATATTAACTTCAAATAAGTTGTCCTTAGCATGGTTAGCATGTTCAGTTACTGTAAAGAAATAAACACATCACAATTTATTATTAAAAACTATTATAAAGCTATATAAAATACAGAATTATAAAAATAAATTCATTAATAACCATGATTCTACTACTAATGTGACTATAAAATAGCTTGTTCATAAGATGTGTCTCAAAAGATTTTTGCCAGGGAAAGAATTAAAGGAGACATACACAGTACATACAAAAAAAATATTTCAGAAAAAATTGTGCAAATGATCAATTAGCTTTAACAGTGAAACTGAAAAAGAGAAGAAAGGCAGAATCTTTTATTTAGAGCTTAAATACCTCAAGAGCACAAGAAGTTTTATTTTAGCAAGCAGGAAGCTAATAGAAGGTCGCCATTAATCTGGCTACCTATGCTTTATTTAGAAAACATTCTCTACCATTTTCTTTCATTTCCTTAGTGAGAAAAGGTAACTAACAGAAAGAACTTCAGCTACTCAAGATTGTTTTAGAGTTCATACTGTGCTTATTAGGAAATTTAAATACTCATTACTCACTAACAACATCAGTGGATATAGAAGCCAGACTGAAGAGTGGAGCAACTTTCTGTTCATAAATCCTCTTGCCTTGTCTTTTTCCTCCAAAGGGATTAATATACACAAGCAGCTGCTTTGGTCTAGACTCTGCAGTAAGGAAAACCATAGAGCACTGCTTTTGTACACAAACCAAAAAATTCATCAAGTCATACAAAACCAAACCTATTAACATCAAAGCAAACACAGCATAATAGACCTGTAACTCTTTAACAAAGAGCTATGAAAGTCTGCTTCATCTGCTCTCTTTATTATGCTGGTATCAACAGTATTGAACAAATCGTTGGTAAGACAGCAGATGAAATTCAGAATAATTTCTTTTGACTCCCTATCTCACACTCTTACTTGTCATTCTTGCAGTACCTTCCCACTACACAAGTTACTCTAATTACATGAGTACTATGGGCATACAAGACGAAAATGGCAGCAACAACAAAGTCACTTGCAAGTGAGGCATATATAAAAATACTTTTACTTAAATTTATTTAAACTTCTTTTTTTAATAACATGGTTAAAATCCATTTCCTTTCCGTGATCAAGTCACTAAGAATGCCTCACAAAACTACATGCTGCACAGTAAGTGCTTGCTCTACAGTGTTAGTTGCCCTAAAGTGTTACCTCTTCTCCCCTCCAAAAGCACCTTTAATATGACTATCTCAAATTTGTCCAAACAGTTATGGATTTACATTAGTAGTGTCAATTAAAACACTTACACTTTTGTATTAACAGAGATACAAAACAGTAATGCTTGCTGCAGCTGGGAGACCTCCTTTTCCATGGAGCAGACAAAAACATTAACATACTTTCTCAAATGGCATTCTAAATTATTAGTTTAAAAGGAAAAAATATCAGATTATTACAGCAGCACACTTTTACAACAAATCCACCCAAGCTAGATAGACTGAGTGGTTTAAATCTGCCATACACTCAAAACACTCTTCTGCCCATCTGAGAAAATATTTCCTTTCCTGAAGGAATTTGTTACCCATAAAATGAACAACTGCATTCAAATGAATTGACTGCTCAGGCCACATTTCTCACAAGTGTACTGAATGGGTGCACAAACCCCATTTTTTGAAAAAGATATGTACCTTGTGTAATGTATACAAAACAAAAACATTAAGAATGCTTCCATTGCCTGTTCATAACAGTTTTTCTAAAATACTCATTTTTATTATGTAAGCTTTAAGTATTTGCTTAAGTCCTACTGTAGGTGTACTTGTATCCAATCCCTCCTCCAGCTCTGTATCTCGGATGGGCCTCAGACCTACCCTGTAGGGAGCTCATCCCTAATCCCATCTCCTCCACTCCAGCTGTTCCACTCCAGCCTCCCTGGATGGACCCAATAACTATATCTCACCTGGGCTACAAATTGGACCTGTACCTATCCCCATCCCTGCTCTGCTCACCCTGCTCAGACACGGTGGGACCCTGGTCAGCAAGGCACTGCCTCTGCTATGATCAGCCTTGACCTCCTTTCTGCTCCTGCTGCTTCCTGACATCTATCAAGGTATCTCTTTCAGGAATAACTCCTTCAAAATTACTTTTAACCTCCGATGAAGTAGATGTCCAAGAATGTCAGAAACTATTAATGGAACTCTTACTAGATAAGACACATTTTGTTGATGATAAGAGTCTGGAAAGGGGAAACACACCCATAAATCTTCCAATTTCTACAGTCCTTGACCTCAAATCTCTAGAGTACCTAAATCCCTGAGCTTACATCTGCCCATTACTTCTTCCAAAGCTACAATCATTTCAAGCCTTTGCTAAGCTTCCAATATGACTTTATTTTGTGAAAATAATATATATCTGGGCAAAATTATATGACACAAACAATCTTGACTGATTAAAGCACTCAGTAAAACTTAGTGAACACGCAAGATAAAGTAGTGATAAGGAAACACTTCAACTCTTGGCTCCCTCAATTTTTGAGCATAAGCTGCTCTTAAGAGTTCAAAAAAGCAGATATTTCAAAATAACATTGATTGATGTACAAGTCTACAAAATGATGGTGCAAACGTTCATAGTTTATTCAAACTTACTCTGCATTTCAAGTAGTTCCTTCAGCGCCTGTGTCCACTGATTACATAAGTGCTCATCAACACACCAGAACGTCGCACCACTGCACCGCCAGCGGTGATTTCGGGCTTTCTTCACATAATGCACTATTTAAATTCAAAAAAACAGCAAACAAAAAAAACCCACAACATAATGAGATGGTTCTGTGAAAAGAAAAACACATTTCAGAAAGATCTCCAAAATACTGACCTCTAATTAACCTCGACTGCACACTTCTACAAATGACAGAAGCATTCAGAGTATGAGCAGCATATTTGTAGAGAGCCCAAATGAAAACATAAATGAAAACACCCGCTAACAAGCAGACATCCAAACAAAGACGACTTTTTAAAGAAGCCATTTCTGATCAACTTATTACAGACATACTTGTTCAGAAGTTCACTGAGCTTACATATTATCTGTATTAAAGTCTGCAATATCTACATAAAAAGCCACAAGCTTAAGAAGGTAAGCCATGCTGACATCAACTCTCATGTAACCAAAAGGGTGAATTTATTCTATAAAGCTGAAATTTGAGAAAAAAATATTTTGTTTTCTTATGGATTAAGACCTTATACTTACACTTCATATACAGTATCTCAAATCACTCTTACTGGAGAACTAAAGGTGAGGAAAGAACAGCATAAAATTTTGCCATGACATCTTTCTAGCACAGAAGTCATCACTCTTTTCCTAAACCAGATACATGTTTCTGGCACTTTATTTTAAGAATGCAGCCAATTATACAAAGTAACTTTCACGCATACATCCTGACGGTTAGGGGTAATTTAAAAACATTTAGGACTCATTCTTTCACCCTCTCTCGATTTTCTAGTCAAGAAGTAGAAAGCAGGTGTCCTGCAGCAGCGTCATTCAGCAGCAAAAAGACTCCAGGGTGAGCACTCAGACATTAGTTTGAACTTCATTAAAAGACAGGTAAACACAGCATGTGATCTTAAAGATCTTAAAGGACAAGTTTGATTTTCCAAATAAGGATCTATAAATATAAACCAACAGATTTTTGGTGGGGCTTTTTTTGTTTTTTATGGGACTTTTGCTTGGGTTTATTTCAGTTTGAGATTTTGGTGGGGTTTTACTTTAATTTTTTGTAGGGGGGGGTGTCTTTTCTGGTGTTTTTGTTTGTTTGTTTTTGTTTTGTTTGGGATTTTTTCTGTTGTTGTTTTTTGGATGTGGAGTTTTTTTAAACATTTCTGTTAAAAAAACTCCAAAACTCTAACAATTTCTTTTGAGTCTGCCTTAAACTATCTTCACAGAATAGCAAGCACAAGCATCCAGAGACTTATTTGCCTTACCTGTGAAAGCATGTAGCTTTGCCATTTTTTGCCATCTGCCAATGTTACGTTGTTTCTTGTTAAATTCAGTTTCTTCTACAGCAATGATCTCGGAGATTGGTACAAAACAGTTTCCTGTATGAACACAAGACCTTACATGTTAGAATCTTCAAACATCACCTGAATGATTATTTCTATAGCTAATATGATACAGATATATGATTCAAGCACTTGTTCAATAAGCACAACCAAGAGCATAACTAGAAATTTTCTGAATATTTTCAATTTTCTTTTGTCTTTAGTCAAAGCACATAATCCATGACCACCTACCAACTACCCAAAACAGTATTTTAAATGCCTATGATTTCTCAGAAAATAAGATATTTCATGTATAAAAATATTTTTGCATGAAGCCAAAATCCAGCAACATTGATTTTAGAGTAATTAAACTACCCCTTCTATGAGGCCTAGTCCAGATACTTCACAGTGAACAGCACAAGCTATTTCAAAGAATGTGCAACTAAATCTAGTGCACAGACTACAAAGGCTATTTGTTATTGTCAAGTAAGTGTCTGGCTTATGAAAGAAGGGCATTCATATGAATTCTTAAGATTTTAAATCCCACTAAGCTTTTAAAGTGTAGTATCTCTTAAGAAGAGAAATCTAGATGTTAGGTTTATGTGCTGTGAAATATTTTCCTCGCATCAACTTCAAACCTGTTTTTCAGAATTAAAGGTCTCTTGTTCTCAGACTATGAAATAATTTCCTCCAACCTCATTCTCTTTTCTCCTATAGTTCCTAAACATCATCTTAGACTTAACTCCTGTCAAACTGGGACTTTTGTCTCATTTCCATTACTGATTTCAACACTGTTCTGTTGTTACTTCATGTCAAAAAAGTGCAACTTAAAATGCATGCCTTATATTTATGTACAAGCAAGTACTCTCTGTATGCATACACCTGTAGAAAAGATTTATATTATTATAATATAGTCTTATGTAAATAATCTCATATAATAAGAATTATAATATACTTGCTTCTCTCACATGTACAAAGAGAGTGATACCAAGATATTCGACACATAAAATACAGACAATAATACCATTGTTACCAGGGTTTATTCTACATTTCATGCTCCTCACTATTTTGCAGCAGAACAACGGAAGTGGTGAGGAATGTAAAATGACTGAAAAGTTTCCCTGACCTCTTCACAATCATGCCTGCAATTCATTTGCCACTAATTCACTTTGATTATTTTTTCCCCATCCTATTTAACTGGTTTAGTCAAAAGAGTCTTTACGTATCATCACATGTATTGACAATTTGTGGACTGCTCACTCAAGGGGTTTTGGTATTTGACGTGATTTATACCCATTTTGTAGTTTTATCTTCCCTGATTTTTTTAGCATGGTTCAAAAGAAATGTAGCCTTCAAACTTTACTCTGAGGTCATTTAGGAATCTGGCTGTATTTGAATGTTTCAAATTTAAAACAAAATTCACAGCTTATATTAATTATATTTACTATACTCAAGGCACAACAGGGAAGTGCAGCAGTCACATAATGTTGTTATAAAGATCCAAGAGCAGAGATAAACTCCGAGATTTATGATACTGTAAATACTTACTGTACATATACACATGTAAGGCTATATTTAGTACTGGAAACTAACAGTTATTTGGTCTTCCTAACAGATACAAGATCTGCTAATATGATTAACCTACACATTTATCCAAGGAAAAAGAAATACAGAACAGAGATGGAACAATAAAGGAAAGGAAGTACATTCTTTAATCTTTCTTTTCCAAAACTGCTTTTACTTATTTTTCTACTGGCTCTGCCACTGATCCATATGTCAAAATATGAAAGAAAGCTTGTCGCATCTATGAAGATTGCATTTAAATGGTAATTTGTTTTGTTACTCCTCAAAGATATGCTATAAAACTTAGAAACTAGATATAGATAAAAATTTAAATGACAGTGCTCTAAATAACATTTTTGGAAATAGTTTTACATGGTGAATACTTATTAGTATGTATGCTGGGAGCAGCAACTGAAGTAATTATCTTATTAGGCATTTTTTATATAACAAAGCTGTCCAACTGAACAGATAGGTAATCGATTTTAAAGTACATCCAAATCTGTATCACAGAAAGCATTTCTTTGGAGTATATACTTCAGCACACATTACACAGCTTCTATTAACCTTGAAACCACTTATAAGCTCTCCTAATTCTGTGTTCCCCCTCTGATAGTTGCATGACTGTTTTGATTTTCCAGCAAATCTCTTCAGAGATATGGCAAAAAAAGAGCAAAAAGTAAGTATTTTTAATTTATATGTACATTTTTTTTATCTTATGGCACCGGAGTAACAAATATGAAAAACAGATTCCTGAAAAACAGGAGGGGAAAAAAACCACAGGAACAAAAGTGAAGAACAGATCCCACCTCCCATCTGTAAAGCTTTGGCTTTGGTGAAAGTCTGGTGAGTTTCTGTTCTGGGAATACCAGCTCTCTCGATTATACCCCTCAGTACCACACAGCACCGTAAAAGCACCAAGCAACTCCACTGTCCTTACAGCACACTCCAATCTTAAGCAGTCAAAAATCACACACTACTGAACCCAGTAATTGCAGATGGCCAGAAAGATGCAGAGCTGTCTCAAATAACATGTGTGTTCAGAACATTCCCTACCACTTATAGCAACAAATTCTAACGTTCTTGAATAGAACTCAAGAATTTCTACCAGTCCAAATATCTCTATCACTGTTTGACTTAGTGCTACATAGAATATTATTTCATCACATTGCAAACCAACTACTTAGTCCCACCCTGCCCCCTTTTCCCCAAAAGGACGAAGCTTTCAATGTGAAGCAGACACCCTCAGTATGAGCACAACAGTCCAGCTCCTAGGAACACAATGCCCTCATCTGCCATTTAGTCACCAAAACCTGCCCCATAATAAATAGTGCTAACCCAGCCTCTCTTGAAGCTTCATGTATTATACAGCTTTACTAATTATAGTCCTTTCCCACAGCTACTTTTGTAGCATTTACCCTATTACCAAGTACCATGAGACATTTATTCCACTGACATAGCGTAAAGGTGTTCACTCAAAGGTCTTCATCTTTATGTGTTTCTCCCAAAACATGGAATATCTTATTGCCACATTAACAGGACAAACACACACATACACAAAAAAAAGTTACTTACACCAGTACTACAAGAAAACATTAATGAAAAAAGGTTGAAATATGGGCTCAGACAATATCAGACGAAGAACTTTACTTGGCTCAGTCCAATCTATTAAACCAAGCAGCACATAACAGATTCCAGACAAAATTTTCACCATGGTCAATGGTTAGCATGTTAGAGACAGAGAGCTGACCATCCAGAGAAGGTGGATGAAAGGGCATGACGAAAAAAGGAGTAAAAAGTTAAAAAGCCAAACAAAATACACAGTAAACAGGTGACAGTCTTCTCAGCACTCTGGCTGTGCCAGTCATTACTCATTCTGGGTCATAGTGCTCTTAACATTCTTCCTAAAAGCAAACTGATAAATCAGCAAGACGCTGGATTAGACGCACACTACTTTTCCCACATTAAGCAAGTGGGAGAGGGGGAGAAAAGGCCCCACAGAAACCAAACCAAGGTAAGCACATGAACAGGGGGCTTTCTTTGTGCAAAATGCAGCCAGCAGTTGGGAAGTGTGTTTTTCTGTGTTAAGAAAAGATTTTTGGTGTGTCATGGCTGTCTGCCACTCCCACAGAACACTTCCTGAGTTTACGAGCACTCACTCAGAACTCCAGTCAAGATTTGTTCATTCATCACTGCCAGCTACGTATCCTACAGACCAAACTTCCCCCTCACAAATGTGTCAGCTCAAGGCAACCTAGACTCATGCACAAGCACAAAAATGTTGCTGATCACAGCATTTGGTTTGCTCTTAGAGCTCAGCTGAGGCCCATGGATGCAGCAGCATCTAGAATGTATTTAAAGTATTAGCATATTCTCATGACTTAAAAATATCAACAAGGAAAAGGCTGGGATATAGGTTTGAAGAAAAAGTGTATTTTCAGTCACTTTGAAAACTGACTTGCTGTTAGAGCCCACATGAAGGGTCAAGCTTTCAGGTTTAAGATTCGCCTTCACCTAAAAGCAAGAGAACAGGAATACTTTCTCTCAGAAGGTACATGGTATTATACCAATCATGTACTACAGAAAGCTGTGTTCAATAAACACTAGAATAAGAGAAGGTAGAATGTTGAGCAGAATTACTGACAATTCACATCCTAAAGGAGGGGGAAGAAAAAAAGTATCACAATTGATTTAAATCCTGTGGAGGAGTCACAAACATCCAAAGACCATGATTTCACCATGTACAGCCATGTATAAGGAAATTTCCCTATTTTATTTTAAATTAAATCTTCAAGTACTTGGTAAACCAACAGATCAGTTTCTACTGTGATCACACAGCTACTTCACATCACACAAATCTGAATCAAAGCACAGCAATTTGAACTTGGGTCAACTTGAATATTTAAATCATACTTTTGAATGTCCTCCCACTGCTTCTTCTGCATTTCCAAATGAAATCTTTCCTGCTCAACTATGAATATTTCAATTATAAAGCAAGGAGTAAGATGCACTTATTCACTTAAGGGGGGGTAACGACCCAGCAAAAAGTTGTATGCTAAAGAACATGTATTGTTTAATGGAGTGTATTTGAATAATGTATCTCCCAGAAAACAACACATTCCAAAGAGGCAATGCCTGCTGCAGCAACTGCTCCCCACATCCTACCTGTGTAATGCAGTTGTGGCATTGCCTACAGAGAAACATGGCTCACATTTCTGCACACGCCCGCTGCCAGATGGCAATGACTGATGACAAATGACCTTGACCAAGGATGTGCCAACACTCTGCAAGCACCAGGCGCTGGACAGACCTTGCTGCCAAGCTGGCCCACCCTCTGCTAAGTACTCTGTTTATCAAACTGAGCTTTCTTTAGAATCCACCAGAATGACAGCAGTGTTGTGAACACTAGGACTGAGGTTTCCTCAGGCGGTTGTTTTGGAAAGGACATATGGAAGAGAATTCTGAAATACAAAGGCTAAAAGAAAGCACACACTGTAAGTGAATGCATAGAGCTGAGGGTCTAGTTTGGTCATCCCCTTCATGTTTGTACTTTGGCAAAAAAAAGGAAAAAAATCCTAGAAAAATGACAGGAGAATTTCACTCTGCATTTGTAATGCTCTTTGGTACTAGGCACAATAAAACTTTAGCCAATGCTTCTGAAATACCTCTAAGTATATATGTACAATATACATTCTGCTATGAATTTGGTACAGAAAATTTTATGTGTTACTTCAGAAAAACCTGACTGTGCCATCAACATGAGGGAAATAATAAAATATTTTAGCTGACCAGCTTTGCATATGCTACTTATGATTCATGACTGAATCTCATGGAAAAATGTAACAAGGTTGAAAAATATAGCTCATAAGAAAAATTTAAGGCATCCCTAGGGAAAAAAGATGCATAGCTGAAAGCAACAGAGAAACATATGAAAATACAGGTAAAAGCTTTCCATGTAAGTTCAAACATGCCTAGCCATCAAAGAACAGGAAACAGGAACCTGATTATGCTGAAGAGAGAACTTGAAACTATGATGTTGTTAAACAAAGTCTAACAGTAGGAAATTGTATTTCAGAATTTAAAAATATACCACGACTTGAACAAACATTTGATGTCTTTGTTGTCGTTGGTATCTTCCAAATAACAGCTTTAAAAAGAATTGTCCTGAATTAATACTTCTGCATTTTGACAGAATAGGATTTAAATACATACACACAAACACACACATATATATAGATATACATAGATGTATGCATATAAATATCACTGTACAGAGATGAAAAAACAGAAGAATCTCCACATACTCTCTAAAACTACATGTACTTTCCTGGACAACAGGACAAAGTCTGTGATGTTTCCCATCTGCTCCTAATTTTGGATGCAACAGGGAAAGGTAAACATTTTAACACTTCTACAATACACTTAGCTATAGCTCTAGTTCTGTACGTCAGGGTCTGAAAACCTTGATAAAACATATACCAAACAATTTTTTATTTATATACCAAAATTCAAGACAGTAATAAATGTTCTGAAAATAAGCAGCCTGATTTTTTACAGTTTAAAGACAACTGGTTCACTGTAATAACTACCTACTAAACAAGAAATATAGCACTTTTATACTCCGTAATTTAGTCTGTATTTAGACACAATTTAGTCATGTAGTCAAAGGCTAAATGGTAAAATGATACCAATCTAGGTCAAGCAACTCTTCTGAAATTATAGGCTTCTAACGAACCACCTTCCATATTATTAAGTTTATTTATATATTGTCATGTATGCTGCTCGTATTTCCAAAATAATTGTAGAGAGCACAATGAATCATCATTGGTCTTAAAAAGAGCTTGGAGACAACAGGGCAGCAATAATACAAAACTGTGATGAAATTAAGCTCAAATGCAGGGAACACATAAATTAATGAGTGTGTAAAGAAGAGAAGGTACATTATCTATGGTATTGAACCCTACATAAATTATACCTGTGCCTCCAGAACACTTAGGCATTTCTTTTTCTTCTCTTTTCTCTTGTGATTTCACATGATGTTTTCCAAAATATTGTGAATAGCTGGGCTACAAGACAGTGGCTGCACTCTAACCACACTTGCCTCTTACAGCATCTGCAGCTGGGTACTGCTCCAGAAACTGCCTCATCTGTAACTCATATTTAACTCTAATTTACTGTGTCCCACTGTCCTTCCACCACTCCCAGAATTCTGAGATTGGCAACATACTTCAGGGCATGGATGCATACACTGTTTGGTCTATCAGGAGCAAGTCAAGAAAACTTACAACTTAAAAAGTAGCAAAAATTCACAACTGCAGGCAGCTGTAAACTTCAGAGTGCTCATGAGAGAGCTCGTGTGAATCTATGGCACTCGTGCTTGGTCTAAAGGAATTCATCAGACAGGAGAATGCCACTCCCCTTGAACTTGCTCTAGCCAACATATCAGTCTCCTAGTGACTTTGCAAAGGCATTTTTAGGATTTTACCCAATTCCACCAAATTATCTCCAAAGTAAGAGCTAGGTTACCTAGTGGGAGCAATTATCCCAAAAGGCCTTGAAACTTTCTTTTTTAAATTTAAGATCCAGGTACCTTTATCTAGACTAATTTTATAACATTTTGAAAACTATACAGCCTATTTTTGACAACAATGTTTTAAGTTCAGCAGAATCAAAGAATCAATTTGTCCTTAAAGCCTAAAGTTCCTTTAACTGAGAAAAGTTCAGGAATTTTTGATTACTTTTTTCATCAGTATTATTGATAAACACTAGATTATGTCAAACCACTTGCACAATAGCAAGGGAAGGATAACAAACTCTATTTTTATATTATGAATAAGAGGGGTTGTACTTAAAACATAACCAAATCCCAGTTATGTAAACTGTCGCACCAAATTTTTACAATTCTTGAGTTCTCTTTCTCCTTTTTCCCCTCACCTTCTTGAAACAAGCCTCAGGCCAATAAGATATTATGATAAAATTCGAAAAATATTTAACGAAGGTACATGGTAAGAATGGAAGAACTATTTAACTATTTAAGTTTGGGGACTTGCCAGGGATTAGAAACATCTATATTCAAACCTTTCTCAGATAAAGTTTCTAGTCAGCCTTTCTATTATTAGTGTCCGTCTCAGATCCTGCAACCTCTAAAATGGGGAGGACAGCAGTTTTCAACTCTAGAGCAGCTGCTGTGAAAAAAAGGAGATTACACATTTTCAAATGTTCACATGCCATGTTAAAATGGCTACATTAACAATGGGAATCACTACTATATAAAACCACTGAAGTCAAAGACCCTGAAAAAATACCTCTCAGAAGTACAGTAGAAAGTTTGATATGCAAACATCCTCACAAGTTAATCTGATTTTTTTCAGGTATTTTCATCAGTGACTTCTCAGACTGACAGTTTTGTTCATTTACACTATGCTAACTGCACAAAAGGGGAACTGTAGAAATCTTTGTTACCACACTGCAAACTAGTAGCCTGTATTAAATATTTCCAAACCAGTAAATCTCAAAAGTTAAACTTGCTTTGTAAAATTTCCACTAAGCCCCTGAAAAAGCTAAGAGGTTTAAAAAAGCTCAAAAAAAACCCCGAACCCAAACAACAAAAGTAGCCATTGCCCGAGACACTGCCACAGTATGAAAGCGTTTTAACCACAAGTCTTGTTGTAACTAAAAAAACCAAAACTGCTTTTAAAGTTTTGTAAGTCTCTTATGTACTGCTACGATTACTTGAAATACATTACAAACTATATGCTTCTCCATACTTGCGGTGCCAAAAACAATAGGATTCAGCCGAACAAATCTGTGTTGTGCCCGGCCAGCTGCGGGGACAGGTGTGTCCCCGGTGCCATCAGCCGCACGCTGGGCACGGATGCTCGGCCGGGCTGCTCCGCGACACGCGGGACGCGCTGCGCTCGCCCGCAGGGGCTGCGGCTCAGCGAGAGCAGCTCTCGGCTTTGTTTGGGAAGGCACAGCCCGATCAGCGCCCAGCACAGCCGGGGCGGCCGAGCACGGTCCCGCCTGCATCTCCCCGCTCCGAGCGCCCTGCCCGGCCCCGCGTGCGACCGGGCCACCCTCCGCCTGTCGGACTCTGAACCCGGAGGCGCCGCACAGGCGCCCGAGGGCAGGAAGCGCTCACGCCGGCGGAGCTCTCCGGATGCTCAGCGAGTCCCGGGCGCGGAGACTCCGCCGCGGGCGCCGGGACAGCGCGGGCCGCTGGCCGCAGGCCGCCCCCGCCGGCACCCGCGCAGCGGCACCGGGGACGCCGCGGACGTCCTTCCTTCCCCCGCCGCCGAGGGCAGGCTCCTCCCGGGCGACCCCGGCCCGCCCCAGGCCGCGGCAGGTGCGCC
>JACDOX010000150.1:90060-165550 GCA_014549065.1 Cardinalis cardinalis
GGCGGCGGCTCCCGGATCGGGGCCGGGGCTGGGGCTGGGGCCGGGCCAGCGTCAGCGTGCGCACCTTGTCTTCTCGGCCCGCTGGAGAGGGACACGTGCCCTACGGCCCGCCGCAGAGGCTCGCCCTCCCCGAGCCCCGAGCTCCGGGCAGAGACACCAGGGCTGACAGACACCCCGGTGTACGGGCTTGGATTGCTTTCGTGGGGTTTCTTGCGGGGCGATGAAGCATCTATGTCAGTGACGATGGACTCTTCTCTCTTTCCCTTTAGACAGTGGAAATGCAGTGAGTGCATACAAATGTCTGTTGATGCAAATCTCTCCATCTAACTTCACCTCCCTTTACATAAAAACGTTTTGGGTTTGCCTTAAATATAGAGAGAGTAATTCACTATAATTGAGCTCTTAATTCTTTGCTGCCTTCCCTCCTTGGTGTTGCTGAAGGGTAAAACCATCAGCATCCTACCAAATTCCAGGCCAGACAGAGCAGCCATACCCACCTCCAACCTTCCTTCAAATCTGAGTACTTCCTGCAGATTTTAGTAGAAAATGTCTTCAGTCTGTTCTCACCTGGGTCCAGCCTAGGGCCAGCACTCCACCTGGCTTTGCTCAGGCTGAAAAAGCTTCTGCACTTCAGCTCTGCTCTGAACCTTATAATATGTTCGCTCACATTTCATTCACATTTACATGGGGGAATGACTTTACACATTTACAAGGGGGAACGGAGCAAGGGGGAATAACTTTAAATTCAAAGAGGGTAGGTTTAGATTAGATATTAGGAAGAAATTCCTTACTGTGGAGGTGGTGAGGCATTGTAACAGGTTGCCCTGAGAAGCTGTGGATGCCCTATTCCTGGAAGTGTTCAAGGCCAGGTTGGATGGGGCTTTGAATAAGCCCATCTAGTGAAGGGTGTCCGTGCCCATGGCAGGGGGGTTGGAAATAGGTGATCTTTATTGTCCCATCCAATCTATTCCATTCTGTGATTCTGTGATTTCATCTTGTGAAAACAAATGAGCTAGGCACCGTCATCCAAGTTATATGTTGAAGATAGTCCTCCTGTATAACAAATACTAGCTGTCATCTATCACAGTCATTCCAATAGTCTTTCCTCTGGCCTTAAAAGACATATCACCTTTACTGGTGAACAAACCTAGGTATGCCACACTTCCACAATTTTGAAGAATACTTTGTCAGTTTTTTGTTCTTTTCATTTTTTAATCTGTCCCTCCACAAACACCTGTAGAGCTCTTTATACTAAGAGTTAAAGTTTGTTGCAAAAATCCATTGTGAACAATAGTCTGCCAAGTGCAGTTCTGAGCAGTCATTAATATCTCACAGGTTCCTTGTATTTTGCCACCTACGTCATCTCTTATCATCCATCTTGCACTTGGGTGGTGTAGTGGGTTGACCCTGTTTGGATGCCAGGCATCCACAAAAGCCTATTGCTCCCCTCTGTAGCTGGAAAGGGAGAGAAAATGTAACAAAATGTTCATGATTGAGATAAGGACAGAGAGAGATCACTCACCAAATACTGTCACAGGCAAAACACACTCAAATTAGAGATAATAATTTAATTTATTACTAAGAAAATTGGAGCAGGATAATGCAAAATAAAGTAAGACCTTAAAAACACCATCCTCCACCCCTCCCTCCTTCCCAGTTCTACTTCCTTCCCCTGCAGAGGCAGGGAAATGGGACATGGGGGTCACTCAGTCCATCACACATTGCTTTCACAGATTGCTTCTGCCACTGCAGGGAGAGTCTTTCCCCTCCTCCAACACGGGCTCCCTCCCACAGGAAGCTTTTGCTGTTGAACCCTTCAGACATGGTCCAAGGTTGAATGGATCACTAATACAAAGTTGTTATCTTGAAAATATTACACAGGGGTACTTATTTATCAGTTCTCCAATGGGCAAAGTAGATCTAATCTTTTATAGCCTACAGTCACCAAAATCAATATTCTTGCACTGTCATCCATGTTAGCTGAAGAAGTAAAAAGTTCATTCCTTTTACCATTCCTGCTTATGATGGTTTCCTTTTATTCTTATTAATTTGAAAAATCCTTTTTCTTATTTAAGGTCTTGAACTGTAAAATACAGAACTAATAAAATATTCTCTGGTTTGTTAGGAGCCTTCTAAAGTGTCCTAGCGCCACTAGCAGGAATCATATCCACATTTCTTACTTGTTTAGAGAACAAAAAGCCACTTCTTTCTTCCTTGCACACTGTTTTAGTGTTTTGTTCACAGAATGGTTAAGATTGGAAGGGATGACAGTGGTCATTGGGTTCAACCTTCCTGCTGAGTCAGGGCCATCCTAGAGTACATTGCATAGAATTGCATCAAGATGGTTCTTGAAAATCTTTGGTGAGGGAAGCTCCACCACCTCTCTGGGCAACCTGTTCTAGTCCATGGTCAGCTTGACAGTAAAGAAGTTCGTCCTCAAGTTTAGGCGGAACTTCCTCTGCATCAGTTTCTGCCTGTTGCCTCTTGTCCCATTGCTTGGCATTACTGAGCAGAGCCTGCCTCCATCTTCTTGACACCCACCCTTCAAATACTTATATACATCTATGAGGTCTGCTCTTTTTCTTGTCTTCTCAAGACTGAAAAGGCCCCTCTTCCTCAGCCTTTCCTCAGAAGAGAGATTCTCCAGGTTCTTAATCGTCTTTGTTGCCCTCCACTTGGCCTGCTACAGGAGCAACACGTCTGTCTTGTGTTGAGGAGCCCAAGATTTGGGATACTCCATGCTGCTACAGGAATGTCTTGCAGGAATTCTTACCTTTGGTTTGTTGGGTCTGCTCTGGTACTCTCTGGTAGACCCCTGAATATCAATATGTGCATCTGTCTCTAAAAAGTAAAGGTCAAATTTGAGCCAACATATTTTTATTTTCAGTCAGTTTTAGTACTTTATGTTTTTCTTCCCTGGTTGTAACAGAGAAATAATTTCTAAAGGACGACTGATTTAGTAGACTAAAGCACACACATCAATTATTGTTTTACTACTTATTACCTAAGCCTGTAATTACCACTGAGGGGACATTACTGTGGATGCAGTGATGCCAGTAAATTGCAGGATTTATTGCCTTGGTGGTAAAGATGTCCCATCACAGGGCTACATCCTGAGAAATGGCATAGTTGTAAAAACACCTCACTTTATTCACAGGTCTAGAGAAGCCACAGGAAAGGTTGCAATTGTAGTTAACTTGGGAACAATAATGCATTATGTAGCAAGTACAATTCACAATGTCAAATGGGAAGAATGCAGGAAGGTAACACAACTTACAAAGTTTATTGCTATGATCCATTTACTACCCATCTAGAAAACAACACTGTGTTTAAAGCCAATTTTCTCTCCTCAGTGTCTGAGTTGAGAGTAGGTCATTCATCTCAAATGACACCAAGTTAAGTGCTGCAGCTGTTACTCCTGAGGGAAGGGATGCCATCCAGAGGGATCTTGACAGCCTTGAAGAGTGGGCCCTTGCAAACCTCAGCAAGTTCAACATGGGAAGGTGCAAGGTTCCCACACCTGGGTGAGGGTAATCACCAGTATCAATGCAGGATGAGGGATGAAGGCATTGGGAGCAGCCCTCAGGAGAAGGATTTGGGGATGCTGGTGGATGATGAAAAATTGCACATGACCTGGCAATGTGTTCTTGCAGCCCAGAATGCCTGTATCCTGTATCCTGGGCTAAATCAAAAGAGGTATGGCCAGCCTTCCTCGCCCTGGAACACATTTCTCCCTCTTTACTCTGCTCTTTTGAGACCCACCTGGAGTGGTGAGACACTGGAACAAGTTGGTCAGAGAAATTGGGGATGCCCCATCCCTGGAAGTGTTTGAGGACAGGTTGGATGGGCTTTGAGCAGCCTGGTGTCGTGGAAAGTGTCCCTGCCCATAGTAGAAAATCATTCTATGGCTGAGATCTCTATAAAAGTACTTACTTAACTCTAGCAACTCTGTTATACTGAACAGGATCATTACATGATAATGCAGGCAGTCAATTAAGGAACTCTTCTAAGCAGGTACATCTATTTAATCAACAGCAGCAGAGACATATTCTTCAGCATGACCTGCATTACCAAAATATTGATTTAAATAATTATAAACTCCAGATATCACTCTTCAAATCTCTTGCATGTGTACTTCTTCATTAGGATCCTGAAACTAATTTATGTTCCATAGTGAAAATCAGGCATGCCCTTGTATTATTTTGCAGAGATAGAAAGTCCTGTGTATCCAATCTTATCTGAGAGCATGAGTCTAAAGTGAAAAAGATCTTAACTACTGTGAAAGCTGGATAATGCTCACATAAATAAGCTGAAGAACAAAGAAGAATCACATTCCACCATAACTGGCCACTCTACTCAGTTATGTGTTGAAATTCTAGAGGGAATCACAGATTTCTAGCAGGAGCTCTGAAAACCACAGGTGGTCACAGACATGGAAGGGAGCCCTTCAACTGCTATGCCCAGTGCTTCCAGGGAGATGATAGCAGGCTCAAGGACTCTTCCATGTCCCAAGGAATGTCTGCAATTCTGCTCAGTCCTGCTGAGGGAAGAGAAGGAAGTTCAACATAAGTGAAGTTGCTCCTAATATTGTTCCTTGAATATGTGAGTCAGCTGTGATCTTGTCCAAATGAGAACTAGTGCAGAAGTGAAACTTTAATCTCATTGCTCAAGAATTTAAAACTGGAAACCAAAATTATTTTTTTTTTTTACTGCCCACAAGTAACTATGAAGTATTTCTTTTCTTCCAAAGAAAAATACCCCAAGAAAGTTTTTAAAAGGCTGCTTGGGAGTCATAAAAATTTTTTATCTCAGTTCATGTCAGGCAACTTGAAGTACTTACACATAAATCAAATTCTGTTCGCAATTATACACATAAGTCACATTAGAACAGTGTAAATACACCAGGAGGTCAAATTTGGCATTTGAAATACTTTTGGAAAATGAAAACTAGCTGACAAAGATAATATAACAGAGGAAAATAAATAATTTTAAACATCAAAATCCTGACTAATATTCTAATTCCTTTTCTACTTATCAGCAAACAAAGAATAAAGCATGAGTTCTGCATTTCTGCTGATGGAAAGAATGACATCACCTTCTCTAGAAAAATACCTGAGCTATTTTAAAGCTCTTTTATCATAAAAGTTTAAATTACATTTATTGTTGGAAATGATCTGAAAAAAAAAGAGAGTAATTTTAAAGGCTTGTTAAAAAGGATGATTGCAGCCCTTTATTCACTTGAGCCAAAAGGTAATTGAGAGAAAGTTGTTGATATACAGCAGGATGTGGGAAGAGATCCAGAAGGTACTTTGTTTTCTTACGAAGGGAAATGTTACATGCTGTTCCTGAACCATGGAAATTTACAGAATCCTTCCTTTCTTCCAAAGCTCCAACCTCCCTGTATATTCTCTGCAAAAACTGCCTATCTGTGAAAAATACTAATTATTTGTTTCAAGCTGCTGTAGCTGTAGCTCCCACCTACAGATATACACAGAAATATTGATTTGTTATTCTTTGTTAAGTCCCTTATTTCTATTTTAATTATTAGTCTCAACCAAAGTCCCAGAGGAGATGTAAGACCCCTGCCTCCCCCTCACCCAACCACATCCTTTTAAAAAGGATGAAATATAAAGGTCCCCGTCTGCCAGAATGATGATGTTCTTTGGCAGTGCCAGACCAACCTTCCAGTACCTGGAGTCCTACGAGAAGGCTGGGGAGGGACTTTTTACAGCGGCATGGAGTGGTGTGACAATGGGGAATGGTTTTAAACTGAAAAATGGTAGGTTTAGATTGGATACTAGGAAGAAATTCTCTGCTATGAGAGTGGTGAGGCACTGGCATGGGTTGCCCAGAGGAGCTGTGGATGTCCCCTCCCTGGAAGTGTTCAAGGCCAGGTTGGATGGGGCCCTGAGCAACCTGGTCTAGTGAAAGGTGTCCCTGCCCAAGGCAGAGGGTGTGGAATGAGATATTTGAAGTCCCTTCCAACCCAAATCACTCTATGGTTCTGCCAGTCCATGAAGAAAGTGCTGGTGACATCAGAATGTTTCTGTCATCTGTGCGACCCTCAACTGTATAATAGGAGTCTATTTTTCTCTATGAGGTGTGCTTTGCTGATACTTCCAGTCCCTCAAAACCAGGCCCATGCAGACCTTGCCTGGAGCATGTCCAGGTGCTTTTTTACAGAAAAAACTGCTACATGTGTAGGGACCAGTTCTCGAGGAGAGCTCTAAGAAGCTATAACTCTGGGCAGGCAGACAATTTTTTATAGTTCTGATATTGAAGTATTATCAAACGATGTATCATGTTCAATAGCAACCTCCCTTGTATGTACTAACTTTTATACATTCTGAGTATAAGAACAGTAGGGTTTTTTTTATGGTTTGTAACTGCCTAAAGGGTTTTTTACACTATTACAGGGCATGTGTGTGCCACCAGCATGACACGATTGACAAATTTCAAGTGCAGGCTCCAATCTATGCAATAAAAGAGCTTCAGGATGAAAGTATTGTTAACATAAACATTCCCACCATCACCAAAGCAACAATTTTTCTCCCAACTCATTTTTAGACCTCTAAGTGGAGGCATCTTAACTGAATCTTTTATTCCCAGAGTACTTCTCTAATTGCTTTGCTTCAGCAGGCAGGGCTGTAATCCATATCAGGGCTCTTCTAACTTGCACCAGGCAGCATGGCCTTCATAAACTAAAAAATAAAGGAAAATTATTCTTACACTAAAGATGGAGATATGACTTATTTTAATGCTGCTTTTAGAAGAGCACACTGTAAAACTACTAATCAATACTGCAAGTAAAATAATAGGAAAGCACGGGGAGAAAAAAATCACACAGGCTGTGGAGGCAGTAGAAACAGCCCCTTTCCAAAGAGGATATAAACCAAACCAGTTTCTGTTTCTCTGAAGCAGGAAAGAAAAATCTGGGGAGTATATTTATAAGACTTAAAATACTCAACTAGTGAAATATTTTTAAAGTAAAACAATCTCACAATGAAAAATATTATTTACTTACTTCAGTTCTGGATAGCCTCATTAACAACACAGGTACTAAACAGAAATACAGATAATCAGATAATCAACACTAGCAAATAAGCACTGCCCCATTATTTATTGTGACACTTCAGACCAAATATTACCCAAGATATACTTAGTTGGACTAATTAGTTGAGCAGATAAAACCAGATAAAGTATCTAGTACTTAGGCAACCATGGAAGCATCTTGGTAGGCACCACCCATGGTCTTACTATAATAATATATAAATACTATATAAATCCCCATTATCATCTTACTATAATAAAATAAAAATAAAATTTATAAAATCCATATTAACAGCAATGTCATCCATGGCAGTCAAATCAATTATTCATTTCCAAGTATCAGTGGAAATATCTGTAGCCTCCCAATGTTATTAAATAAAAAAAAAACATAAACAACAAAGACAACAGAATGTTTATGCAAAGAATCTACATTTTTAAAAATGTTTTTGATTCTGTATAGCTGCCAGGATTATAAATCAACCTGATACAGACTGAATCAGATGAAACCTAAGCCTAATTCATATGATTATGTTAAATAATTTTCCTTTTTTCCCTCATCACCAAGGAAATGACACTGATGTATCATTTCTGACTAAAGCTGTAATCATTCCTGTGATCATAGGTAGATTGAGCTCACTCCGGAGCTAGTGAAGTGCCTAATGACCAGTTACCAAAAAAATCCTCCTACTTCCTATTTGACATTTGGAAGGTTCTTCAACACTTTCATAAATTTTTCTCCTTTTGAACTTATCACCTATAAAATATACTCCGAAACAAAACATTCACACCAGCCTTCTTGGAAGACATTTTGACTGATATTCACAGGCTGATGTGTCTTTCATTACATCTACATGACTGTGAATAATTGGTTAAAGATGGATCTTGAATTCCAGCTTCTTACAGGAGCAAGAGAGGTTCTAAGACACAGATACTATTTACAAGACAGCAGAGTTACATTTAAATTATTCCACCATTTTGATTTCATCAGAAAAAAAGTGAATCTACACAATCCCTTTAGCAGAAAAAAGTTATTCAGAAAAGATAGGAATGTAAGAAATAAAAAATGCTATTTCTTTTCTCCATCTTATTAGTTTTGGGACACAATTTCATCAGTTGTGTTATTGATTCATTATTTAATTGGAAAGTTCACAGGTGCACAAATTCATTTTTTCATAACTACCTACCTTTGTAAAGACAAAGATCCTGTTTGTAGATTCTTTCAGAGTTGCATCTTAAGATTTAAGGTAAATGAGGGAAGGGTTTTTTTTCTTTGAATAAGAGTGAATTTTCTCCTAGGCACAAGTTCAGTTAATTCATGTGATTTGATTAACAACATTGCTTTCTGTGGTTAGTCCAATATTTTAAAAATAGAATATAAACCTAAAGTAAATGCTTAGAAATGTAGGTGAAATTTTTTTTTCAGACCAAGGTTCTGAATAGTAAGATCAAAGATGGATTGAAGCAGTTTGTCTGAATAGAGTAATTTTCACTTTGATTGTTTTTCAGGTCGCTACTGTATAGAGGTGATGACAGCTGGTATGAAGTTGTCTGAATCAGTGATACAAGAATGCAAATACATGCCAATACTTTGCATAAAATCCACAAAGCAGAGTTATTTATGCATATGCCTTTTGACATCTCAGCATGCATGTTGACTTGAATTGACATACTCTCTTTTTGATTTTCTGGTATTATATTTAAATGGAAAGCTAAGAACAGAAGGCACAGTAAAATAGAGGCACAGTAAAAAAGGGCAATGGTGAGGAAAGAGGTTCAGCTCATAACTGAAGTTAAAAATTTCTTTCTAGTAAACAAATATATTTAAAGAACTTTGCTGTACCCAACTTCATAGGTGTTTAAAGGGATGACAGTAATTTTGGGGATAGTTATGAGTATACTGCAAATTCAAAGACTGAACAGTGAAGTAAAACACATTTATAAGCTGTTTGTCTTACCAGGTGGCAATGGCTAACTAATTTGGAGCACCCCATTTTATGGGAAACATATTTAGAGCTGATTAGTCTACATGTCATTTGAAATACAATTTATACAAATTGTAGCTTTTGATGAAAGTTTTATGTTTTTAAACTATTGCACAGGGTTTTAGTCAATCAGCTAATTAAGTCAGAATGATGAATCAGATTTCAGTGCAATGCTTTGAAAAATAAATCATCTCAAAACTATGTCCAGACACTGTAATGTGAACTGTTTTGCAAAAATCATCACTCTGAAAGACACAATTTTAAATCATTATGGATGAGAAATGACAATTACAAGTAATCAATATTTCAAAAAAGAACCTTGAGTGCAAAGAAACAATTCAAACAAATTGCTTTTATGGTTGTAGCTATAAGTGAGAAAAAAATTATATTCTTAATGGCAGATTATTTGTCTTGATTAGAAAAGAAAATGCAGTAATAAGACTTGAACTAATAAAACATTTGTACTAGATTTAGCTGTGAAAAACTTCCTCCTCTGTCACAGTAGGATGGGCATGAGCCCATAAAGGGACAGAACAGCAACTATAATAGAAACCAGGGAAGTAGTACGGAGTTAAAATAAATATTCAGTCTAATTAAACTTGTACAACATCTCATTCCTCTTGCTTTTTTTTTTTTACAAAATAATGAGGCTGTGATTAGAATTCTTAGGACAGAAGCTAATGCAATGCTATAGGTGTCTTTCAGAGGCAGCAATCACAGGCTGCTGAGAAAGCATGTGTGACTTAGTGCCTGTACCACATGGTTAATAATCTCAACATCACAAACCTCAACATCACAAATCATCCTGGTCTTGCATTATTGGAATTAAATACCAATATAGCCGGATGGAACGTGCCTGGGCTCGTCTGGCCCTTGCTGCTTGACCAAAGGCAGCAACTGTGGTGGTTTCACCTCAGAGACACCTTTGGCAAGCTGGATGCTGCAGCTGGGTGCCTGGGACAAGTCCAGGCAAGCAGGAACCCAGGTTTACCTCTGGTGGAGAAGCTTTAGGTGAGGTGAAGGAAAAGGAGTCGGGTTCTGCTGGAGGGTTTGATCCAGAGCTTTATTCCTGGCACACAGGCCTCTGAATGCAGCAACAGCTCCAAGAGAACCGAGAAACCGCGTGGTTGCAGTGTCTTTTAACCCCAGGTAGAGGGGGAGGGAAGGGGTAGGGATCCCAACAACCAGGTAAAGGGGGGGAAGTCTCAGGGGACAAATGACACCTGGATGGCCCAATGTCCCCCAGGGCTGAGAGGCATCTTTTGAACTTCGCCAATCATAGGACGCCCTTTCTGGAACGCCAAGATTGATGGACAGCACTCAGCAGGGGCAAGGGACGGGAAGGGAGAGGTTATTGGCACACCTGGGGAAAGAACTGGGATACTGACACAGGCTATTACATCACACTGCAACATTGCATGGAAGTGCCATGAACACTGTGGGACAGAACATGAAGTGGGGAGAGAGAAATGGAGAAGTGTCCTACAGATTGCCTCAGCAAAAACCAGAAATGCAGCTCTAGACTTACCAGGAACTGATGGTACCTGACAACGAACAGGACAAGCAGAAGGAGACAAACCTCCACATCTTCCCTTTTTAAGCAGCACAAACCCCTGTACTCAGTGTTTCAGAAGACAGACCATGAATGTTTCATGTGGCTGATTAGAGAAACATGCATAGCAGTGTCGACGGCAGCACAGCATGAGGTTGGGTTAAAACAGACAAACTGCTTCTACTCATTTGAATCAATGACAACGTGACTCTCTAAAAACTATCAGATAACAAGCAACATAAGTAATGACAAAGCTGAAGAAAGATGTTAATTTCTTCCACTCTCTGAAGATACTGCAAAACATGGGGGTATGGGTGCAGGTGTGCATATACAGCCAGATGGAAAAACATTTACCTGAACCTCCAGATTCCCTGGGTAATAATGATGTTAACACCTCACCCACTATTTAACACTTCAGAGTGATGAAAATATGATGCACCTAGACTTCTTTATCTCTGAAATTTAATTTGCTAATCCTGAAAATCATAAAGGTTTCTCCTTTCTGTGTTCAACTCTCTGGTGATCTACTTAGCTGTTCAGAGAGTGTGATATATGAGTATAAATCATGCTTTCTTTCCAGAAAGTGAGATACAGCCTAATGAGTGTTAGAGTGTTGTCTCCTAAATTACTTTTGAAGGTTTGAATTATGGAAAGGCATAAACATATGTGGATAAAGCAGACTTAAAATGCAAGTCCTCACCCCCACTTCCTATCCTTCTTCCACTTCCTGGACAGACACCAAAACTCTGAATTTGGACACAAGCCATGGAAGCCTTTGAATTTCTAATCTCTTCTGACAACTTCAGGGGGTTTTTTCAGATTTTTTTTTTTGTTTTGTTTAGTACATACTGGGGAGCTGAACCCAACTGTGATCCAGCTGCCTAAAGCAAAGTGCCCAATGCTAATTGAGAGGCTCTGGATAGCCAAGATGCCTGTCTGGAACAGGCAGAGTATGACACAGGATCTCAGAAAAGACCCACATGCTCTGTAGCAGTAGCCGGTGGCTGGGGGGTACCCTAGAGTTACTCAACATCTAGAACAGCACTAAATGCCTAGGTTTGAGCAGCAGAATATTGTGCCTCATGGCTGATGACACTCCCTATCAGGGAGACCTCAAGAGCTTTATCACCTAAATCCCAGGATTAGTGTGTCCGCCAAGGGAACTTCTAATTATACTAATTTTGTCCTCTACTAGAAGCGCAGTCAGATCGAAGTGTGTTGCGCTAAGACTCCTTACATATCTGTTGTAAGAGGGTTGGGAGGCTCCCCCTTGTTTAGATGTGAGCTGATTTCCCAGTTAAGATATCTCCATTACATCCAATGCTCAAGGAGAAACGATAAGCACAAACTGGAACACCTTTTGGTGGCATATTCCACAACCAAATCAGGAATGTTATTGAGAAGCTTTGCTGCACCTGATTTGGTTTTCTTCCAAACAGAATGTATTTCATGGGTACCACAGCTGTCCTCAGAACTTAATGAACAGAGAATAAATGAAGTTTACCAAGGTATTTGCTTCAAAACTGCACTATTGCTCTGAACCCTATTGCTAAGCTGGATATGGTTACAATGCTCATTCAAAATTTAGATTTAGCCCAGGGCCACAAGACCAGACCTTTTATCTGGTTTTATCAGCTTCATTTTTTGTAGTAGTTTCCATGGTTTAGAAAACATAATCTTTTTTTAAAAATGCACCTCTCTTGCCTTTGCTGGCCTTTGTATGTCACCCAAGGCTCCAAATTGTCATGGGCACCTGGCAAAAAATGAGTTAGGACAACTCAGAGTTGATGGTACTACCTGATTTCCATTGTTTCACGCATTTCAAAGTCCAGCTACAGTTCAAGTATTCAAAAAGCCAAACAGGTTTCAAAGAAAGTGATGGCTGAGTTATAATAGTTTCAAGCTGATATCTCAGTAACTTCAAGAGACAGCAGCTAATGTAGAAGTATTTTGGTGACCACCAGACTAAAATAGCCTGGTTTTAAAGTTTTGTAAGGGTGAAGTTATTATCAGACTCAAGTGAATCTTGTATTCACCCATCTGGAACTGAATCTAAAGAGACACCCTCTACAAAATCAGTATTTGGCTGAGAAGCTCACCTCATTATTTCCTCTTCTCCAATCTACCAATAATACAACACATAGTGCTTATTTGTCTGCTGCTACAAGTGATCTATCACACATTACATAAATAGTATAGAATGTCTGATTCCTTTAATATCTATTTTTTTATTGAAAGATGTAATGGACAGCTAGTGAAGTGGCAACTCTGTGAAATCACAACCATGTTCATCATTATCATGGTCTCAAAGACGCTGTTGCTGTAAGGGGGCAAGTGCTAACACACTTGTAGCTACTTCTAACCCCTTGTAAAAGACTCCTGGTTTTGGTTTAGGAGTCCAGAAGCACTAGCTGGCAGGGTATGTTCAGTCAAACCYGCTTCTAGAGTATCTTTGGGGTATTATCATACCATCCATCCTCCTTTTCACATATTCCAACTGACTAACTATACAGTCACTTTTCATATAGTCTACCCAAACCCAACATACTACCCCATGCTGCTGGGACATTTTATAAATGACTCAAAAAAATCCAATCAATCCAGCTAAACCCAAAAAGGCATAGTACAATTTTCTTAAGAACAGGTACACAGAATGCTCAGTTGATCAGAAATCCACAGATGGATGCATTTTCTATGGAAATCTCTGACTCATACAGGAGCATGGTGAGCACAGAAGGCCTGTATCTCTTTAATTTGGTGAAGAAGCTACTTCAAGCTGATGCAATAACTAAACCATACAAGCAGTCAAGTTTCAAGTTTATTCCTACCAATTAATTTGGAAGGCATAATGCATTTTCCTCTTTAGTAAATAATCTTTTGTTTTCCTTGGAGACACCAATATTTGAAAATTCATAGTAGAAGCAGAAAATCAGCCTATAAACTAATGATCTTGTTTGGAGCAAGCTACTAGTGAATGATCAAATCCTGAATGAGATTTTGTAGTATGGAATAGTTCAGGAGTAAATGTTCTTCATTATTTGAGGGAAGGGCATAGAACAAACGCACAAAATAACATAAGCATTGCAGCCCCTAAGATGCAATCTCTTGGTAACATTTGTTGTGGGGGAAATGGTTGGCTTGGAATTTGGTTGACCTTTACAATGCCCATGGGAAGCTCTCTCAGACAATCAGGTTCTTCCATTGTGCTTTAAAATTCATTTCTGAGTGGGCAAAAACTTTCATCTAATCAGTGGTTGTTCAACAAATTATAACATTTTTCTCTTTGATGCAAAATGAGGCAATTTTAAGAATCGTTTCAAGGCTTGTTGGAAACTATTTCCATTACAAACACTTTATTACAATGTTCTAGGACAATCAACACAAATTGGTTTTAGGGGTTACCCTCCTTTTCTCAGGCTGCAGTGCAGCTGACCTGCCATAGCTGGACACCAGTCTGAATTGCAGCAGTGAAGCTGTGACAAGAAGCCAAGGGGATGCTTTGGAAACAGAACTACTTTGATCAAATGTAAGAAATGTTGGGTCTACTAACCTTGCAGTCTACAATCAACTTTTCTACCCCTTACTGTCATTATCATGAGTTAACCCCCATAATGTCCTGATTCCTGCTCAGCATAAAACACAAAAAAAACCAGAACATAACAAACAGAACAAACAAACAGAAACATCAAACTGGTGAAAAATGAATGATGAGAAAGGAAACAGGGTTTGCCTCAGATTTTACCAACACTATTTTTATTAATATGCATGAATTCTGTATTAATCAATAAGTAGTAAGTACTGTTTAAAGAGATTTAATCCTGCCTCTTACATAAAAAACCACCCCAACTTTCAGTTACTGGTTTGTTTTCAGCCTGCTTATGTAGGTCCACTAGAATAAAAACAGTAATGTAAGGGATGTCTTTTCTGAAAATTCTAATGTGAAAAAACCATCATTCACAGCTTTGATATTAAAAAACATAGCAAAGAAGAATGAAGCACTGCACATCACTCGGTTCAGATGACTTTAATATTGAAGCCTTGGGAAGAAATTAATCATTGCTGTAAGTAGGCAGAACACAGCTGGGAGTGGCTGAATTGTGCTTGCAACCATGGCAAACTGAACAGCACTCTGTGGGGCAGCTCAGCTGGATTCCTGAGCAGTGAGAGGCTGCTAACCATCACAGCTTTTAAAACACCACAGTAGTAAAAGCCCACCAAATGGCTGCAAGAAAGTGTTTGGTCTCAGACCCAGTGGGAATTTCCTCAGATTTCAAATAGTGGGGGCCATATGCCAAGATCCCTGCAGCACTTCCTAGCTTGAAAGTAAACAGCTGAATGTATTTGGCACTGTTTTTACTACTGCTGCTCAAGCAGCTTTTGTATGAGTTTTCACAGCTATCATAGCACTGGAATTAAGAAGAATTATTTTTTAAGTCAATAATTTTTTGCCAGATCTCTCAGAAGTTTGTATAGGGAAAGTATGAATTGACTGAAATCCCACCTTAAAAATAGATAAAGAAATATGAAGGAATTTTTAGTTATCTCCAGCAGAAATCACCCTCCAATCATTCTTCTGTATAGAAGGGCAAGTGTGGGATCCCTTCCAAGTGTGGGATAAAGTAGGATGTGCTCTTCAAAATTCAGGAAGGACTTTTTCTCCTTTCCTGAATTAACATATTTCCATCACATTCTTAATGTTTTCAATGTTTCAGTTCCTCAAAGACACTTTGTTTCCTAATACACTAACTATCAAAGTAGGTAGGTTCCAAAAATGCAGATTAGCAACCCCGTGGTCATGCTGACATGAGAAAGGCCAGGTTCAAACATCATTCAAGAACTCCTTGGTCTGCAGCTGAATGACACCTGGACATGCTGCAAATGATGCCTGACTTTATCTTCAAGTCTGAGATTACCAAAACATTACAGCACTGAGCAGTATTGACACATCTACTCCAACAGCTGTTTTGCTGCCAGACTCCAGAGAGATCTCTTATCATAATCTCATAATGAGGTATTAATAGCAACCTCAGAGAAAACTGCCTGTTTTTTTTTTCAGAGAGGAATCATCAGTAAATGTGAAACTCCATTTACGGTAGAGTACAGGATGGAAACACTGGTGGCAAGGAAGGTGTTCCCCAGCTCCTCCTCTGCAAGTGGGAAGATGCTCCTGAGCTATGTCCTTCTTTCTATAGAAAAAAATGAACATTTAAAGTCTAATACTTGGTCAACAGAGAACTGAAACTAAGCCAATGGGCTTTGATGATACTTTTATATGAGGAATAATAAGACTAATTTTTATTTTGGCCTGCTTAAATGAGAAAAACCAAAAGGATAGTGAGAGCTACTTATACAGTGATGCTACAAGTTCAGTTTGTTGCATAATAGAGAACAAATGAAGTGGACTAATTCTAACAGAAGGGGCAAAGTTATAAAGCTCAGTCCTTTCAAAACCACACAAGGCTCTTCTTTCTTGTGTCTGTTAAAAAGTTCTCAGATATTTTCCAGGAAAAAAAGTCTTTGTTCAAGGTTACTGTTCTTAGAATTCATAATATCTGTATCTGAGCTTTTTAGAAAAATCAGTGTTTCTCAGGGCAATGTGAAACCTCTCCACCTAGGTTCAGTTTCTCCTGGCATCGCATATGTGTATATTGAGGCCTGTCTGCCAGATAAAAATCAATAACA
Source organism: Cardinalis cardinalis (assembly GCA_014549065.1). Taxonomy (NCBI): domain Eukaryota; kingdom Metazoa; phylum Chordata; class Aves; order Passeriformes; family Cardinalidae; genus Cardinalis; species Cardinalis cardinalis. The sequence goes on from JACDOX010000150.1 coordinate 106,327, forward strand.
ATGCAGGTTAGATGTGCAGGTGGCAAAAGAAAAAAAGACTGCATGTAAGAATAAACATTCAAAGAACCACAGATGCCTATTGCTGGCTGATTTCTTCAGGACTCCTAAACTTTCAATAGATCTCTCAGATATTGATCCTTTTTCCTTGGTATCAAAGAGATGAACAATCTCACTGAAGTTTTCAGGAGCTGATGGATGCTATGAAAGGCTTTTCACAAGAGCACTGATAAAATTCCTTGCCTGTTTCTTCAGCTGAAATATCATATGGCTTCACTGTTGAAAGAAACAAAAGAGCAAACAAACACTGAGGAATTCCTTTAAGGCAAAATAAGTATTCAGGCTGACCTTGCCTTCCAGATGCAGTGAATCACATTATTTCTGTGTGAAAAGTAGGTTCTGCATTGTTAGATTTCCAGAAAATAACCATCATTTTTGTCAATAATTTAGAAGCTCTTACAAGCCTAATGTTATAATCAGTGTTTTGATGGTGGGTTGTAATAGTTAAATTGAGGTAGAATGAAAAGGAATTCTTCAATATTTTTGGCACCCCAGAACACAAGGAAGAACCTGGGAGCATTTTTGACAAATTAGGTCTGAACCTAATAGAAGTGAGGTAAGAATGCCTTCTGTCAAGGTAAATATATCTGTTTACTCTGGTAACACCAATGAGCAACTTCTCTCTATTAGACAAGTCAAATTAATTCAAAACTGTACTAGGTACTGCATCTCTATCAAGCTTAGTATAAACAGGCAATTAATCTAAAAAGAGTACGGAAAATTTATATATCATGGAAAGATTTTGAACTCTCCTTTTTTTCCTCTCCCATATTAAAGTTACTGGGGTAATTTTTTTCCTCATCAGTATAAAAGGAAAAAGACTTTCACAAAATAATTGCATGTCTTTATGCATTTAAATCCTCAAATTGGATTACTTGGGTCTTGAGCCAATAGAAGAATTAAAGAAGTTTATGGGAGGCTTAAATGATGCTTTGATATCTAGCAAGGTAGTGTTTTCCCCTCAGATAGCAGCTGCTCATAAGGAGCTAGAGGACTCCACACAGCCTTTTTGCTAAAGCCACTGCCAACTGCATGAAAAGGATACAAGAAGAACCCAAAAAGTTTTTAAACCATTTTGCTAACCAGTTACATAATTCTTGGTTATTGTATGCTAGTGATATTATCCAAAGTGATGCTAATTTAGTACTCTGAACAACACTAATCTCTTCCAAGACTTATTTCTCAGTAGAGCGCTGAGCTTGTTCCAGCAGAGAGCCCTTCAGCTGTATCTGTCCTGCCTTTCCCAACACACTGGCCCAGAGGCTTGTGGCTCTGGTTTGTCTCAGCTGCAGGTCCCCAGGCAGACACAGATGTCAGCACTGGCACTGCAGCCTGGCTGGGGAGCCGGCTGTGGGGGGCAGGGGGAAGGTCTGCAGCACTGCACCCTCTCAATATCTGCAGCACTGCGTCCTCTCCAGGACTGCAGCACTGCATCCTCTCCAGGATTACAGCACTGCATCCTCTCCAGGTCTGCACCACTACACCCTCCTCAGGACTGCAGCACTGCACTCTCTCCAAGTTAAACCTCTGGGGACTGCCAGCTCTTGCACCGCATGCAGGGAGGCACTGCCAGGGCTGTGTGGTCACACAGACCCAAGGGTGTGCTCATCTGGTCTCAGCAGAAGGAAAAAAGCGAAAAGATTTTCCTCTCTTCCCCACTGAATTAATTCTTGGTATGTGAAGTACTTCCTTCACAAAGAGAGTAAATTACTTAAATGGCTGAAAGGCTGAAGCCTGATGTGGGCACAAAATGCATTTTTTCTTATTATCTGAGGTTGGCAGACATGTATTTACAGATGAATCATCTCATTTTCCTGGGCAGAGAGACAAATCAAATCCCTAGAGCTTCATACCACGAGAAATGCTTTGGAATGTATTCCAAGTCGTCCTTTATAAAATAACAATGCAGTTTTGAGCCAGCAGCTACTCATCAAAGTATTGATCCTTTCCTGGCAAAACAACATCTTGTTTAGATGATGACATAATGTTTCCAGTAGAGCCAAGGGCACCTCAGCCCCTCTACAGACATGCTTGAGCACACTGAAAAGAGCAATGAGATGCAGTGATGCATCTCATTGCTCAGATTGCATCATCATCAGAGATGCAGTAATGAACAGCTCTTTGCCTTCGAGAAAGAAGAACTTGAATGCAAACAAGGATTTATAAACATATGTGTTTGTTTCCCATTTTGACATGGGTGAAAACAAAAGTACAAGCTTCAACTTTATAAATACAACAGAAAATTTCAAAGCTAAGTTAGATACTGAAAGGTTACAGAACAGCAAGGGTGTTAGGAAAAATGACCAAATTCAAAGCCTATTAAAAGCAGTTTTATCCTAGACCATAATTTCCAAAAACTAGATGAAAACTGACCGGTATTTCTCTGCCATAATAATTTTCTCATTAACTTATACTGGTTTTCAGCATACTGCCAACTATTAGCAATGAAATAAAGTGGACATTTTCTTCTATTGTGCAGTGTGAAAGAGAGAAAATTGGGATACTATAAAAAATGCATATAGCTGCTGCTGTGGTGATTTATTCCTTTGCTGTTCCCATATAGTCACACTTCAACTGGGTAATTATTTAAGAACTACAAAGAAATTGCCTGTTACTGTTTCCAAAGGAAAAGGTTCCAAGACAGACCCCCCTCCCATAAGCCATATTAGAGAAGGTGCCAACTCTCCTGACTTCTCAGTGAGGAGAGACAGAGCAAATTTCCAGACAGAGGTTTAGATTTTAGTTGGACTAAAACCTATGCAGTGCCACTTGGCCTCATTCCTTCAGTACACAAACATAGGAAAGTTCATTTTGAGACTTTAGACACAGTAATTTCAATAAGTTTGTTCCATTAAATTTCCTTTTGCCAGAAAGATGAAAAGTCCATTCTTGGTGATATTCTTGGTGATATTCTAACAAAACCACATTTGAATTTGATTTCTAAATAAGAGTAAGCATCTGTATCTCATATGCATTCATATATATACATATGCCATATCTAAAACAATATAATACTGTCAAGAGTTTAATTCAGCCAAAGAGAGTTGAATAATACCAAGAAATTAAAAACAGAATAGCTTTGAGAGCAATTCATAGGTTCTTCAGCCTAAGGGATGGTTATGATCATCTCCTCTGATTTTCTGCACAAAGAACATAGATTTTTCACACAGTAAAAACCTCAGTCAGGACCAATGAATTATAGCTAAACCATAGCAAAGTTTTCAGCAATATATCTAAAACTAATAACACTTCCTCCAGAATTACTTCCCAACAACTAATTGATGTTATGGCTCTGCTACATTTTGGAGTAGTGATTGCCATTATCATTACTTGAAACTTTTAATTTTTGCCACAAGTGATTTTTAATTTTTAGAGCATTAATAAAAATGTTGGCTAGCATTGACTGAGAACTGGTATAAACAGAAGAGGATCACATACAGATTTATATGTCATAGACAACAAAGTTGGCATGGGTTCAGACAGATAGTCATAATAATGACAATGTTATTAATAGGGGAACAAAAATACAGTATGATATGTTTTGTTTTTTTTTTTAAGGTTTGTAGAAGAATAGACAAAGTTTTGTCTGGTAGAAATCTCTTTATTCTTCCCTTGGCTGCATTAACTAGTACAGTGTAAGATACAATCTCCTTAAGCAAGTCTTTCCTCTCACAAAACAAAACCAAGAAGGAAAAAACACAGAAGTTTTCAGACTTCATTAGTATTTCAATGTTGTTTCTGTTCCACGGGCCATGGCCGAGTTTCGGTGTTGGAAAGATCTTTGAAAAATTATATTTAACGTATTTATTTGCTCTGGTTACTTGAGAAATCTTACTTTAATGACCACGCGTACTAGAATTACTACCACTATACTTCAAGATTTCAGTAGAAGAGATTAAACCTTTGAGCTCTTTCAATTTAAAATGGCTTTAACTTCTAAAACCTTTCTGTGATTACCTTATCAACTTCTCTTCAAAACTTAGGGACTCTCTGGTGGATTTACATCAGTTTTTTCAGTTCATTTTGTGCACTAAGATTGCCAGTCCTGACACAACTGTCAAGATCATTCAAGCAAAATTGCAAATTTTCATTTCAAGGTTTAGAAGCTAAGCTGTTCTCTTTTATTACTTTATAACATGATGCTACATGCTGTGTTATAACAGAAAGTGATAAGAATAGAAAAATGCTTAAATCTTGCATTTTAGTCTGAGTTTTCTTTTTTTCACTTAGCCGAAAACTGTCTACTATTCCTACCCACTTCTGAAAAGTAACAAGATCTAAAAAGAAAAAAATTGCAAGTTTTGATTTTTTTTCCTCCAACAGCATTAAATATGGGAGAGCATTTATCATCTTCAGCTAAAGACTGCTTTACAAATCCAACTCATTAACAGGACATACCTCTCGGATAAGGAGCAGCAACACCTAAAAGCAAATGTATAAAATACTTTGTTACATTTATCATATATTTTCACCCAAAAATCTGTAGCTACTCCCATTTTCTTTGCACTATAATTTTGCTTATGTCTTTTCCACCAAGCTCTCAACCTCTCTGCTACTAAATCCTAAGCCTTGGCAACATTCTCACTAGTAAAATGGGCAGCTCAGCCAACAGCAGTACCCCAGGAGCACTCAGTAACTCTTTTCTACTGAAAATCATGCTGGAAAGACACTGTTACTGGGACTCCAACTGCATTATCTTCATTACACTCATTGCTCATGTTTATATTTGCTCTCCAACAAAAGCATACACAAACCACAAAAACAACAATAAATATTCAATAACAGTCAGTTCATGAGACCTGATACAGACTTATCTCTTAAGTAGCAAAGTCCATTCCTCTTTCAGAAGAAAAAAAACATGGCTTTGATACAACTTACTTGAACTGAATAACAACTATAATTATTACACTGAAGATACTTCTGGGAATGATATCTATGCAACACACTGTAAGGCCAGCTGTAATTTTTTTATTTTATCTGGGATTTTTCATTCACCTTACACTACCTGAACTTACTCTACCACTAATCCTTTTTTACAGAAATTGCATTAATAGGATTTTAATGCTGAAAATAAGTGGAACACTAAGAAAGACAGGAATAAGGCTCTTTTCAGTTCAAGTGTACATTTCAACTGCTATGCAGAGAAACCCTGAAATGGGATTAAAAAGCAAACTGTGAAACTTAATTACCTTCTAATACACATTTGGATCAATGAGAAATTAATTGAGAGATAAATAGGGTCAAATACCATGGTAAAGCCTTTGCTATCTTCAAGAAACACCAACAAAAATTAATCCCTCCCATAGACACAAATGATATGAAAAATGCACTAACAGCAGCTTTGAGACATGAAAAGAGATGTCAGTGGTAGACTTAAATACAGAGCTCCAAGAAAAAACCATAAAAGCACTGGTGATGAAGCTGGATAGTCAAAGACAAGACAAGCGAAAAAAATCTCCATACCGCAGATCCTGCTGCTGTCAGTCATAAATATTGTGAGATAACAAATGTGTGCTCTCAAGATAAATGGTAGATGTCAATTAACACACAGTTTAATGCATTCTAATACCTGAAAACATCTGCTGTAGATAATTCATTGAAATTTCTGTTTATCATCATGTCTTCACTCTTAGATATGTATGAGGAGTTAAAGATTTACTTCTAAAGAGCTTTTCTTGACCAAAACAAGGAAGGGACCAAGGACATGATTGATGCTACTGGCATGCCAAATGCAATGCCTCCATGCTAAATACATCTGGGAACAATGGACCAAATACAAAAAGAAAGACAGACTGTCCAGAGAACGAACTGAAATAACGAAAAAGTAAATAATGATGATAAATACTTCTGCCTGTGTCCAGTGTTTTTCCTGAAATTTGAGATTAAATTGTCCATTAGAAGAAAAACAACCAAAACAGAGTGGTTGAACCAAAGCACCCAAGCTTGCTGTTGAATTCCTTCTTAAAGTTACAAGACACTTTGTTTCAGTAACTTCTTAAAGTTACAAGACACTTTGTTTCAGATACTTTCTCAAAAAAATTTCTATAATACAAACTGTGAAAAGAAGAAAAAAGTGAGGCACATACTAAGTAAGATGAGTATGGCTGTTTAAAACAGAAACCCAAGGCGTCTGGCAGCCCTGCTCACTCTCATGTTACATGCCCAAATCTAGTTTTGCACTCAAGTACATTATAAATGATTCTTAAGGAAAAAAACCAAACAAATTTGTAGATTCAGGAAAGCTCCAGACACCCGTCTTTTACATTGTTCTCATACATGCCCAGTTTTTAGCCTAAAGCAATAGCTTTGCTGTTTGTTATGATTTGGCATTAAAAAAAAAGCAAAACCAAAATAGGTTCTGTGTCTGTTCCAAGGAGCTGCCCTCTCCCACTGATCTTAGAGAAATGGTACTGACTATCTCCTCATCAAATCACAGTACCAAGCAGGCCTCCTGGCATCTCTAAAGCTCTCCCTGTGTCTTGAGACCTTTTAACTTCAAGAAACATAAACTAATGCTCCAATGATCTTGCTTTTCACCTTGTTCTGATAGTAAGTTGAATATGAAATTCAGAAAACAAATTAACCAAATACTTTAAAGAAAATAATTTTTTCTCAACAATGAATGTAAGGCAATTATCATGGCTCAGAGACAAATATACATTGATTTATTACTCTGGGCTTGAAGTCCTGTCATGCTGTAATGCTATGTTTAAACACTCCCTGTATGTAGAGGAGGCACAATTAGGTGGAATTTCAAGGAACTAGAAATACATTTGGAAGAGGATCTGTTGTTTTTGCAAACTTCTCTGTCTTCAACCCAGTACATCCACTTACAAAGTATCCTTCTTTCTCTGAGTCATTTAAGCCTTAACTGCATATTGTGTGAGACTTCAGGAAAGAGCATTTCCATCCACTGGGCTGCTCATGAGCAGCAGTCCCTGGGCACAGAGTACAGTGCCAGGCTACACCCAGCAGCCTGTGTCAGTTGATGTGTGGACACAAACAAAAATAAAGCAAAAAACCTTCACCTAAAATGCATGAAATGTCAACATGAGCATTGGCACTAATATTTTAGTGAAGGACAACTTTTGAAAACTACCCACATCAATCACTCTTCTAGATGGAGAAACAAGACAGACATTTACCCCAAACTAGCACATATGTATTTATTTATTTATTTAGTTATTTTTCTGTCTCACAGCATTCTTTCACTGTTATTGAATAGAGTGAGCGTGCATGATTCCATACATGTGCATTACCAATGTGAACATATTTTTGCAAATTTGCTATTATTTTCAAAATCTTTTTCAATTCATGTGTAATAGGAAAGGCACTTGCAGAGCAAAAGTTACAAAATACTACAGTGATGGCTTGTCTTCAATGATGACTCCTTCTGGCCATTACTCTCTTATGTTGATTCCTTCTCTCTCTTTTCCTCTCCAGTTTTATGGAGAAAAATTGCACTGCCCTGACAGAGGTCTTGTGCCTGTGTGATTTGCTGGACCATGTCCAACCTCTTTGAATGCAGCTATTGCTTATAGCATTCTTCTTAAACATCCCTGTTTTCTTTCTTCCTTGTTTCTACATGACTGCTTTTTCCTTTTATCTTACCTTGTCTCATATCTTTTTGGACCAAGTACCAAGTACTGTACTCTCTGGGATTGTTTTCTACCCAAGAATAACTGCTGTCTTCCTCTCTTTGATTCTACCTAATTCTGATTTTGCTTGGTAACTTCACTCCATTTGCTCAATTTTACTTTCAAGAACTGTTTCTCCCATGATATTCACAATAAAGTACATGGTACAATGGCTTGGTAGAAGGGCATGCCCATGGACCAGACAAAAGAGTGACCAGCAACCATAAAAAGCCTTGTGTGCTTCAGGAGAACTTCCACTAGTTTGCTGGAACAGTAAAAAAGTGCATAAAATAATGCTTCAGCATGCAGGTGTCTCATTTGAATTCACTTTTCACTAATTTTTGTTGACTTAGTCAACTTAAGTCCTTATTGACTAAAGCAAACAGAAAAAACCAGACATAGAGACACATGGCCTTGTCAGCTGAGTGAGTTTAGGCCACACCTCACAGTTGCAGCATGTTGCTGACACAGCAGTGTAAGGATCAGCACGAAAAGCACTCCCCAGCTTATGCAACTTTATCTGCAAATCCTCCTGCTCTGAGTGCAGCTAAGTTTGCAGAGGAGTGCTGTTGTCAGCTTAGCTAACTATGTTTAGCACCAATCTATACTCTCACATCTGTTGTCAGAAAAACTTAATTTTCCCAAGACACCACTGCCCTTCCACAGAGAAAGCTCTGTAACCACAGCAGCACAGCAGAAGCTTTCCAGAACATGAGGTAAAACCCAACCTGAATGTCCACCTGGATGCACAACCCACCAGCTACCACACTAAATAAACATCTCAGTGCCTACTTTGTTCAAAACACTGCTAGTGCAAGCTACAACACTCCTAATTTTGGTCAGCCAAGAGCATGGCTACACATGTAGATTCTAGAATAAACAGAAAATTTCCAAGCATCCTCAGTAACAGTCACCAACTGTATGCAGTTACCTCATTCTGAAAAATGCTCAAGTTAAAAGGAACACAAATCATGAAAAAAAAATTCAAAAGGGAAAAAACAGGAGAAAAGGAAAAAGGAAGAAGTCTACAAAATACCCTCTAGCTCAATACATTATTTGACCATACTGGCAACAGACCACTTCCTAACTATAAATTCTTACATACAACTTTTCATGAAACAAAACAAACACTACAGTAGATATTTTAATATTTTGTATTATTCTGAAACAACATAAATTCCTATAGAAATGGTACTGAAATATTCCTGTATTGAGTAATACATGAGGCAAAGCCTAATTAATACAGCTGTGCAGATTTGAAGGAGCTGGTTTGGATGTTGGGACGCTCTTGAGGACTGTGCTGAGCAGCTGCAGCAGTGAGTCCCAGCAGTGACTCCAGTGTTGCTGCAATCCTTGAACATCAGCACCTGGACACTGGCAGTTCTCCTCAAACATGAAGAGACTGGCAGTGGAACCCATGCACACTCTCAGCTGCCCATGTCACATTTCTGTAAAGTTAAGCAGTAACACTGCTAAAACTCATGCTCAGACCAAATCCTCCTTCCATAGCCGTGAACTTACCTTCTTGTGATACTCAATTAGTACCATTTGATAAGTTCTCTTGACGAACACACTCTTTGTGGCCAGATCAGCTTGAGTGGTGGGCATGGAGAATTGCACCTAACTTAGCTGGTAAGGTCTTGAAAGGTTCCTCCTTCCAAATCCCTTGCACCTCCAGAACTTTGGCAACACAGGTTTGTGCCAGGGATAAAACAAGACTCAGGTTAAGGAGAAAATATAAAAATGAATGGGAAGGGAATACAAACACTATCCTTGCCTTCTTGAAAGTCAACAGCAGCCTGCACTGTAGGACTTCAGCCCACAGGTCTCAAACTGGCAGCAGCCCTTCACAGTAGAGGATGGCACTTGCAGTTCTTGATACAAACGTAGCCCCATTTGCAAGTCAGATTTATTCAGGGAACAGTCCATGCAACAGCCAAATGTTTCCAGCACTAAATTCTGAACCACATTAAAAACCTAGGCACAAGGCAACATTTACTTAATATAATGAAATATTAATAATACAGTTAACCTTGTGCTGACTTGATTATCTCAGCAAAACCTCCACTGCTAAAATCAACCAGAACTTCCACATGGCTGCACCAGACTGACACAAAAATTAAATGGAGTCACTTCAGGATTCAGGTCAAGTGTCATAAGGATCACAGATGGCTTGGGCTATCTAGGCTGAATCTATGTTTCTCTTTGATAAATACCAACAATCAACAAATAAAAATAACTGAAACACAGTTTTAACATCCATCTTAATGCTAATGATGGAAGGTATGTTTTATGGATTTATCACTTTTTTGACTGTCACAAGAGAAAAACACCTAATTTTTGTATTCTAGTAGCAACAAGTATAATTTAAATTTATCTAGCTACAACCAGTCAAAGCTCCAGTCATGACTTTGCAGGTTTCATCTCACTTTAGCTAACAGACATAGATCATATTACTTTTCTTGTGTATTCCATTAATGCTGATGATACTCAAGGTCCAGAATGTGTAAGATGAATCCTACTTAAAGGACACAAATGGAGAAGGTGGTACTTCCCATAGCATACATACTTATAAAAGGCATTGAAATTACAGCTTTCACCTGTGGATAGTGATCTAGCAAGATCTGTGAAACATTTCATTTTTGTCAGTTTTTAGAAGGCAACTGCTAAAGTAAATCCCAAAGCAGAAATTATATTTTTTTTCAATTCTTAAGAAATAACTAACACGTGAAATACATACTAAAGATCAAAGGTTGCACTGCACATCAGGTCTGGTACTATATGCCAATTTTTTGGCTTAATTGTGGCAGGATGTTCCCTGAACAATTGTTACCGTGTTAAATTATATGCTAAATTGCATTGAGATGCAGCAAAAAATCCTGTAATTCAGCACTTGTTTCTCAGAAGACATGCTTGAAAGAATAACATAAAATCATACTTATTTTCTTGGCAGAAGTGATGCATCCTTGTGAAGTGATGTATTGTGGAAAATCTACAGATAGATACATGTAAACCCCCTCAGTCTTGTACCATCTCAAAGCCTTAAATGAAGTGGGTACAATGGCTGGGAGAACTTTCAAACAGAGAAAGCTTAAAGTTCCCCTGCTCACTAACTGTGTAAATAATTGGAAATAAATGTAAAATATAAAAGTAGAAAAAAATGCGATGGATTTGGTAATAAACCGATGCCCAACGATCCTAAGTTAGTATCACCGTCCATTTACAAGGCAAGTTTTGCACTTCTGAGGAGTACTCTGAGGAATTGCTCTGTGCGGTTCAAAGAGGACTAAAGTCTGAAAACGTCCCACTCGGAGAACCGCGAAGCAATTCCTGAGTTACAGGAAAGCTTTGGCCAGGGAACACGCCGGGAACACCCCGGGAACAGCCCCGACGGGGCATCGGGCGGGGGACACCGGGCCGGGGCTGAGGCCGCCCCCGCCTGCCCGCAGCATCCCCTCGCTGCGATTGGCCCGAGCGGGCCAACTCGGCAGCAATCTCACTTCTGGTTGGCTCAAACTTCCGGGCCGCTTCGGGGGACCAATACGGCGCGGGGTTGTTTTCCCGTCCCAAGATGGCGGCGCTCAGTGGTGCTTCTGTGGAAGGGAATGGCGGGGAGTGAAGCCTGAGGGAGCGGGCCGGGAGCGCGGAGGGGGATGAGGTGACGCCGCTATGGCGAGCGACGGGGGCCGGAAGCAGTTCTGGAAGCGGAGCGGCGCGAAGGTGCCGGGCAGGTGAGAGGAGCCGCGGATGGTCGGCGTGGCCGGCCCCTGGACGAATCCGGGCCGGGGGGGGCGTCCGTGCCCGTCCCGCTCCGCTGTGACCCCGACACCGCGTTCCTGCCCCACGGGACCCCGTGGGCCCTTGAGTCTCCCCGCAGGGACCGGGTCCGCTCGGTCGCTGCTCGGACGCGCGTCCCTTGTTAGCTCAGTTCTCGGAGCCTCCGGCGCTGGGCGCCTCCAGTTGTCTGCTGGACATGGCTGGTGGTCAGTTAGCGCTGGTTCTAGCTGGTGTCAGAAAGGTTGTTCAATAATTGTCCGAATGTGCGCTCCCAGCCTGACATCGCGGTTAAAAGAGTTAACGTGATCGTGGCAATGTGTTCGCCGGGAAATGTTGAGTGGGAGAATGTTTGTAGCTCTCAGCAGGGCCAAGCTAGGATGTTTTGAAACTTGATACAAGTTGTGAAATGTTTGAAATACCTTGTAGGAAGCTGTATTTTCTAGGCACAGAGACTTGTTTTAGTTTCTGCTGCGTATTTCAAAACATTGCCAATTTCTCAGCTTTCTTCTGAAGCGTGAACAGCAGAGCAGTCGTTGTATTAGTGCAAAGAGCTACGAGCGCATTCTCCCATTCAAGATTTTCCAGGGAATAGACCCCAAAGTCCTGTTAAGTCTTTTGATTGTTACATCAGCATGGAAATAAATGTTCAGATTATTATTTAACAATAACATTCTCTGGTCTTATCCTTAAATTGTTCTCACAGTACAGTTTTCTATATTCTTTTTTGTAAGAATGATGTGTACTTGTGGTTCTCAGAGAACAGTAACTCTATAACGTGAACTCAGCAATGTGGTCTTGCTCATCATTTCCTTCTTACATTTTCAGCTACCCGTAAGCACTAATCTGGAGTGGTTTTAATTCTTTAGTTACAAACTAACTTTGCAGTTCACCTGTTGTCCTTCTTTTAATATGTTTCCTTTGTAACTTTGCTGAATCTCTTGAAGGTGAAACACTTCTGGCCTTCCTTCCTTGTACAGGATCAACATATAGTTAATTTGCAGGCAACTGCAGGCTTGTGGAAAAACAAGGACACTGTGGAGAATGTGCTTTTGATTTTAATTCATTTTTCTCATGGCATGGAGAGGACTGTTGTTTTCTGTTTGAGTGGATTTGCATTGCAGGTATTCTCAGAGTGGTGTAAGGAAAAGGCACGTGCTGTGTCTGTGGAAATGGGCAGCGACACCTGACCCTCATGTGGGCATAGAGCAGGGATGTGGCTGTGGAGAGGATGGCATGTGGTTCTGTGGAAAGGCTGGTGGGGAATTGATTTCCATGGAATCACATAAAAATCTTTAAGAGTTTTGGTAAACCACCATTTTCAGTCATCCCTAGGGCTAATTTCACTGGTGTTAATGCTGCAGCTCTTGTGAAAATCTAAGCCTCTCTTAAAATTTGTTTTGACTGCATTCATTTTGGCTTGGTTCTATCTCTCACAAATCAGGTAGATCAGGTTTACTAAGGTTGGAATTACCCTTATGGTCTGGAGATAGAACAAACATGCCCTCCTGACACACCAAAAACTATGTGATTTTTATTACAGGTTTGGGTAGTTGTTAATGTTGCATAAGATTTATAATAATATAATCATAACAAAATATGATTTATTTCTCTTACRATTAGAGAGTTCTATTGTGATAATTTCTGATATTAAGACTTACATGTGGCTTCATGTGTCTTCTGTGGCATTTTTTTTTTATTTACAAAATAGTTTTATACCCAGTAGCTGGGAGGTAATGAACTTTTAGTGTAGATAGTTTTGGTTTTCACCCAATAACATGCTATTTTGTAATGTTAGAGGCTAGTGAGTAAATCTGTCTTTGGAAGCTTGTTTCAAAGCATTCTTTTAGTACTCCTGTGTCTTTTATTCTCTAAGCTGTCACCTTCTGCGTTTTTCTGTAGCTTTGTCATCCTTGTACTTGAGTAATGGTTAAGAACTGTCTGGTTGGATTTTGGGTGACAAGGGTATGTAGAAAATTAAATCTCTATAGATATTTCTTTGAGAATTTTAATTTTTTTGCAGGAGATGAAGAAATGATAAATCTGAGAAGAAAATTTTTGTAGATTCTTACTGCAGAGTCTAACTTATTTCTTCTTTTAATTCCTGGTTAGAAAAATAAAATAGCCTAAAATAGCCTTAGCTTAGGTCTCACAGAGTTCCTGTTTAGCAAATCTGTGATTTTTATTAAATTACTTCTTAGTATACACATTAATTGCAGCTTCATTATTGTTAATTTTTGAAACGGACAACTGTTGGAACGTTTAAGTTCTCTTTATTATTGACTAATACACAGAACTCTCCAAATATTTATTATTTTTGTGATAACTCTCTTTGTTTTCCTTTAGTATCCAACATGTGTACGGAGCTCAGCATCCACCTTTTGACCCATTATTGCATGGAACGTGAGTTAACCTAATATTTAAATATTCCAAGTATTTTGTGTCTCCTATGTCTTCTCTTTTTTTTCCTGTTGGCTGTAAAGTTTATTGTTAATCTTCCTTTTTCAATTTTTGTCATAATCTTGACTTCCCAATTTTGACTTCTCCTTTGTGACTTCCTGATGGTTACCATATTTGCAGGAACAAATCAGCTCTTTCAGATCTTAACTAACATAGATTGCCAACTGTTATTTATTTTTAATACCTTATACATGGGAAATTGTGGTAAAGTAAAAAAATAGTGTCACAAAAACAAGTATTTGGTTGGAAGGACGTAATGCTTCTACTAAATTTTTTCAAGGGCTGGTTTCAGATAGTAGAAGAAGTAAACATTCTCGTTAATTTTCATATGATGCAGAGTTGGAGGCACTTGACATGTGTGATCCTAAGGGTGGAATCAAAAGAAATGAAATTGATTGGCTCAAAATACAGAGGTATAGAGGCCCAGTAACAAGAACTGGAAGTTTATTGCTTAAAGTGACAGAACTAGAGAAAGATCTTGCTGTTTTAGACAGTGATGACAAGTCAGGTGAAAGTGTAAGTATTCTTGCATCTGTTAGGGAAGATACTCCCGGCAGGACATAACAGAAGCATTATAACTGATGCTGATTGAGAACTGGGTAAGAACTTTTTCTGATGTGCAGTTCTACCTGCCTTGTCTTAACAGAAAAAAGAAAAACTAGCCCAGGTGGAGAGAGAGGGAGGTCAGAAACGAGCTCAGGAATGATTTTGATGTGATATTGTGCCAGATGACCCTGCTTGAGTAGGGAGTTTGGGGCAGATGACCCTCTGTGATCCCTTCCCATCTTACCTATTCTGTGAAAGCACAATTAAATTAATGGCAGTAACGTCTTTATTTCTTGGGAACAGACTAAAAAACCCTCTCAATGTTGTATCTTATTCAGCTCATTTCTGAAGGGAGATGTGGTTGCTCTGCATTACTGTAAGTGAGAGCAAGTTCCAGGCTAGGGAGGGATACTGGGCTCATATCTCATACTGCCTGTTGACAGAGGGGCAAAAGGTTAGGAGCTGATCAGGGTCCACTTAGACTAGTAACTGGAAGAAATATCTTTCCTCTGAGAAGAGCAAAGTTCTGAAGGAAATCTGTGCCGGCATGCCTGGATGGGGGGGAATGATAGATTTAATGAGTTTTAAGGTGAGACTTGGTTTGTTTATGACAGTGATTGTATTGCATGATTGCTTATGATGGTATAGGAGTAGACCATGACTTGATTTCAGTGCCTGTGCTGTTATGCAGCAATTGCATTGAAAGGGCTGAAATCTACAGAAATGGATGAAGCAAGAGCAGTGCAGTGTGTCCTATTTTAAAAGCTATTCTAGTAGTAATCCTTTCATGTGATTTTGGAGTTGGCCTTTTTTTTTATTTGGGTTTTGTTTTTCTATGAAAAGGGAAGGAAAGATTTGTTTCGCTTCTATTCAAAGCAACAAAGTGTCAGTTTTTACAGCCCTTTTTTCCAGATTTCTTTAGCTGTATGTTACTGTGGGTGGATGTAGTGGCAACATGTGTGGAGAGAGAGAAATATTTGCTACCTATGTAGTGTCAAGTATGAGCTTTCAGGGTTTGGTTGTACCCAGAGTGTTTTGCTTCTTTACCAGTTTTCTAAATAGTGTTTATTTGTTTTTGAACAGCTTGATAAAACCAGGTTCAAAGCCACCTACAACTCCAGTAAAATTGAAGAAAGTCAGCACCTTCCAAGAATTTGAAAGTAACACAAGTGATGCTTGGGATCTTGGAGATGATGATGATGAACTCTTAGCAATAGCTGCTGAAAACTTAAATACGGAAGTGGTCATGGAAACCGCTCACAAAGTAATTCAGAATCACAGCAAGCTACAAGAACAGCATAAATTTCAGGAAGAACATCTACAGGAAGAAAAACAAGAGGAATTTGCACAGCTGACTTCAGTTGCATGTGGTGATAATAGGCTTGTTAAATCAGTCAGTGAAGGTCATACATCGAGTTCATTAGGTATGTTGAAAAGTGAAAAAGATCTTGGGAGTTAAAGGATGAGAGCTACCATATTTGCCCCTATAAGACAGTAAATCCTTCCCAACCCTTTTTAATATTGCAGGAAAATACTGTTTATCACTAGTGATTTGAGAGGAAGACTGCATGCCTTATGAAATTGTAATGCATGTGTGTGAGGGAAGAATAACTAAACTTTTTTTGTTTTCACTATTGTGAAAACTTAAAATAAATTGTAATTTAAATACAAATATAACTAAAATATATTGAAAAACAGGACAAAATCATGCAGGTGAACTGGGAGATTCACCCTCATGTGATCTTTTCCATGGTTTATAAGCTTTCAATTGTGATAATTTCAAGATTTCTCAGTGGTTGTTTTTTTAATTTGTTTTCTTTTTGTTTAAGAATGTATGGTAAAGAACAGCTTTTAATAACACAGATTTTAGAAATCCATGAGCCTTGCTATTAATATGATCTCTCATATATTTTAATTGTGGAATACTGCTTCAAAGAGAAATGCTCCTTCTGCTAAATCCAAGTAATTTGAAGTCCAAACTTCTGCTATACTTGAGTTTACGTTTTTCAAAAACAGAATTCTGTTTTAAATTTACAAATTAAATTCAACTGCCTTCTCACTAGCCAAGGCTAACTGCCATACTTTTTTCCCTCCAGATAATGCTAGTGAAAATTCTTCCATGCAGAGGTCACAGTCACTTCCACAAACTTCCATACCTCCCTTGGCAAGTGGAATGGCAGACTACAGCACCTCAGTTACTCCTGCATTAACTGAGAGAGAAGCATCTCGACTGGACAAATTTAAGCAGCTGCTTGCTGGCCCAAATACAGATCTTGGTGAGTGTTTCTCATAGGACCTATGAATTACATCCAAACTATTCTAAACTATAGAATTTTCCTGTTTGATGTACTGTCCTGCCATATGGTTTGGTTAGGATTTAATCCTTTCAACATTGAAAATTGATCTTACAAAAGAATAATAAAATTGGAAGTTTGTAGCACTCCTGCTTTTAATAAGTGATTTGCATACATCCTACTGACATATATAGGGTGTTTGATGGGTTCTTGTTCTTTCTCACATTATTTCTTCCTACCAGACTAATCTCTGTAGAAAAAAGCCCCACAGTATAATTAGCTGTGTTTATTGTTAATGCCTGATAATGGAACAGCTCTGTATGCAAGTGTGATTTTCATGCTTGGACATAAATAGGAGTGAAAAACGATGAGGCGTGTATGTATTACTGCTTGTCTACTCCGTGAGCCTTGTTCATGTTCACAGGCTGATACAGTGGTTCTGTGTCTCATCTGTGAGTGCTGACAACAAGTCAATGGGAAAACAAATGTATTGTCAGATAACTTGACTGTTCCCTTTGTTTACTGGATTTTAGCTGCTGAATAGTCAATACAAGTTCCAAGAGGGTATCACAGAATCAAATGGCTTTGTATCCCAAGTGAAAATCCGAAGCAGGATTAGTACACTCTGTTTGGAGAACTTGGTGATTAGGAGTTGAGGGCAAAATAATGAATAAAGAAAATGTCTTTGAGGTAGACCATTCTCGAAGAAATCTCCAGGAGACTTAGAGAAAGAAGTAGAAATTGCATGTTTACAGTTCTTGAATTGATGCTCTCCTGCCTGGTCATTGTCATGAGGCTTCTTCAATAAAATGCAGTCCAAGTTGTAGCTTTTGATTTTTTTTTTTTCCATGCTGTGTCTTATTGTCAGTTTCTACTGGGAAAGTACAGTTATGGAAACTATAATAACTGCATGAGACTGAGCATTTCAGTGAGTTATAGGACATTCTTATGAAATGCAACTGTGAATAAAGGGAGGTGTTAAGACATATTTTGCATAAACTTGAAAATGGTAAACAAATATTGCTTTTTAGCCCTTTGATCTAACAGATGTTAAGACCTTTGTGATTGTGACTAACATGAAAACTCACAGCTTAAGAATGTTGTGATAGTAGAAATCTTTGTTATATAAGATTGCAAAATCAGAGGAAAGACAGAGTTCAGTTTAAACCTATCCATTTCACTTTTGCTGTCTATTTAATTCAGAATACTTTACCAGTAAATCAGATTTATTGATTAAAGTGAAATAATTTTGGAAGAAAATTTCTAGTCTTATTAGGAGTGCAGTCACCCTGTATGTGGTGAACTTAGTCAATGCTATATAAACAAACTATATATTTTTTTGCTATTGAACTTTATGAATCTCACCCTGAAATATATGTAAGAAAGTGAAATATGAACATGCTTCCTCGATATTAAAGTGTGAAAAATATCTGGTAAGCTCTCAATATTATTTCTTGTACAAACCACTAAATAATGCCTTTTCTACATCTGTGTATAGGAAGCTTGTTCTTTCTCTTGCTGTACAAACTGATAAGTACAGTTTTTTTTTTCTCTTCACTTCTGCAAGTATTAGGCTTGGTTTTGCTTGGAAGTAGGAGTAAACTGAAGTAAAGTATTTCTATTGTGTTTGTTTTCTTGCTATAGTTTCACATTTTGTTGAAATAGGCTATGTAACAAGTCCTTTCAAAGCAAAATAGAAGTAAGTTAATTTGTGGAACTGTAGCCACGTCATGCACATATTCTCTTATCATAACAAGAGAAATCAACATTGACTATAAATACAAAGTAATGCAAATGACCTTGAAATCTGTTGAGTCACATTTGAATAATCATTATCCTATAAAGATGATGTAAAATGCAGTTTTAGTATGTATGCCAACTAGAGGTGTGAAAGAGTGTGTTCTTTCACAAGAAAAATCTCAAAAACATTAATTATGTGTATAAATTTGGAAGTGAAGATTATTTTAGTCATTGGAAACCACTAATAGATTTTTTGAGTTGAGTTTGGTCCACAAGCTGGCTACTTTGAACTTGTGAAAATAGGTAGTTACTGCAAGAAATGTGGGCTGGTAGAAGGAGCCTATTGTAAGAAGCAGTTTGGTTGAATGGGGACGTGAGGAGTGACCCCTGTCATTTGGATTGTAGTGAGTGCAGGGATGCAGGGTCAGGAAGCAGAGTGGGGCTGCTGGTAGGGTAGCTGAGCTGAGGAGGCAGCTGTGGGGTAGCCGTAGGGTCTGTTTGCWTAGCTTCCCACTCCTGGTAGTGCATGCCAGCTTCTTCAGCAGGAATAATTCACGGTAGTTTTGTGCAATCAACCTGGGTTTATGCTTGACTTGCAGTCAGTTTGCTGCAGACTTGCTGAATTTCAGGCCTTATCTTTCCTTGTAATGGATCTTGCATTACTAAGTGAAGATGGGCTTGCAGAATTTTTGCAAACAGTTGCTTGCTTTAAGAGGGGGGAACAGAACTTTAACAAAGCAGTGTAGGGGGAGTATTTCTGAGAAGAAACTTTTCTTTCCTTCACAGACCACTTTGTGCATATTAGAGGAACAGTACTGCTATGTCTATCAGGTTTCCAATTAAAGTTTAATTCTTTTTGTTACACTTGTGGTTTTTAGTAATCTTGTAAAATGTTTTAGGGAGATGTTTACTGTGCAAAGACAATGTAAGCAATGTTGATAAAATCTGACAAAGCAACAAACAAGTTATTGCATACTTGCAACTTCAGCACAGCTGATGTATGATGGGTTACTAATATAAATTTAAAAATTAGCTGATTAAAGCACTTCCTTAATGCCTTTATCTTCAAATCAACTATTTTTCGTTTTTTAACATATATATGGCTAATGAGTATGCAACTCATACTCATTATGAAAAATATGAGAAATGTGTTTAAGTAAAATAACAACCAGTGGTAAACTGGTGTGCTCTGTTCTCTTCATTTAATAAAGCTTCAAAACATTGTAATGCTACTGTTAGGCATCATAACACATGTATTATTTCAGAGTCAAACCAACTAATTCTTAAGTTGTAAAATTGTTTTGCATGTTAGGGTCACTTTTTATCCTACTTAGTCATGACAAACCCCAAGCTGAATAAAATACGTTGAAGTTTTAGCATACTACCTTGATAAAAATAGTAGAAGGCCCTGTAAAAGCACCCATGAGAATTGCGAAGAATTCTCATCTTAAATTTACTTCAGCTGCTTTACACATTCAAGAGCACTTTTCATTGTACTTTTTTAAAAAAATCATCTATTTTTCTTCCTCCTTTTGACCAGATCTCAAAAAGGAAACTTTTTCAGAGTACTGCAAGCTGTTGAGTTAGGTGCTGTCTTTAGCTAGTCTTTTGCTATGGAAGTAGTGGGTCATGTTGTGAAGTCTTATAGAACTTGTGAAGAAATTTTGATTTATCTGATGGTGGCAAGAACTAATTACATAATTTTACAGGACTTAAAATGCTGTAATCTCAGATTATTTCGTAACAATAGCTGGTTGTCTCTGTGTGCTATGATAAAATAATTTAAGAGTGGTTCTCTGGAGATTAAATTCAGAAAGAAAATATGTTAGATGTCTCTTTTTCCCATCACAGCAGTCTTCTGTATTGTTGCAGCAACTTGAAATAGGATTTTCCTATTCATGGTCACATCCATTTTAGATTTATATTAAACCTGATCCAACATAGTAATTACCTTTTCTTTCACTCACGGCTCATAAATCTAGTATTCTGTAACCACAGTCTGTTATGTCCTATAGAATTGCTTGCCAAACTGGTGCTATTGAAAAGTTTCAATAACTTTACGAAATGCATTAATTGAAATGAACTTGATTAATTTTGTTCCCAGCTTCATTAATTTATCTACACTAAGCTACACAGTGATTTATCTCTGTGCTCCTAGTACATCCATGTAATTTAGAATTTTAATGCCCCCTACAGATGTGAATTAATTACTTGTAGTTGATCATGTGCCTATTCTTCTTTCAGTTTGTTGATATATAGTATAAAGTTAACATGTGTCCTACTGCTGCTTCATGTGATGTGCTATTAGTCACATCTGTCTTTTCAAATTATTATCACCAAAAGGTGTCCTTTCTGATTCTTGTTCTGTTCTACTTAGCTTTTTATCTACAAAACGTGCTTTCCTATTTAGCTAATTAAAAAGATTATTAACCAGACAGTATTGTACCGATAGACTTTGTAATATCTTTTTTATTAATTCAGTCTTCTGAAATAAATGAATGTTAAATATCCATTATTTATTCCCTTTTTAGTTACTTGTTGCAGGATTAGTATTTTGTCTTCCTGTTTTCTGTGGGTTGGTGTCATAATTTGTATTTTCATTTAATAGTAAGCATTTATTCTGATTACTGCTCTCGTGGAATATTTCAATGTAAAGGTATTAATTTATGATTTTTTGTTTTAACTAGATGATAATAGATTCTTGAAACAATTTTGAGAAGATTTTGCATAGTTTGTTTCTTCAGGATGCATTTCTCTTCCTTTGTTAAGATCGGCATAGTAGTTCCAGAACTGTGCTGATTCTAGCGATTGCTCCAGTTTGGGTGCAGGACCTTACACTTGCCCTTGTAGAACTTCATGGTGTTTGCCTTGGCCCACCTCTCAAGCCTGTCCGAGTCTCTCTGGATGGGATGTGCTCCTTCCAGCAAATCCACTGTGTCACAGCTTGGTGTCATCTGCCAGCTTGCTGAGCGTGCACTCAGTCCCTCTGTCAGTGTCATTGAGGAAGATACTAAATGGTATTGGCCCCAGCATGGACCTTTGTGGGACACCACTTGTTACTAGCTTCCACTTGGAGCTGAGCTATTGTATTGACTGCAATTCTTTGGATAAGGAATTGACCAAATGTCCGTATCTTACAGCCCATCCCTCAAACAAATCTCTCCAGTTTTAGTGGCAAGGATGTTGTGGGGGACTGTATCAAAAGCTTGCAGAAGAACTCTAGTTTAGTTCTAGATTAATATTGTTTTTTAACAAGGATTTGTTAATTTTGACTTGAGCAAAGACTCCTTACTCTTATGTGTTCCAAACAGCACCTATCATTGATTTAAGTTTTTATTGAGGGGGAAAAAAAAGAGTAAGACTGAAAAGCTGCAGCTCCTGTTAACAAACAAGATAATCCTTCCCTTTTCTCAGTTCTGATAAAGGAGCCTGTCACCTAAAGCTTTACTTTTTTTTATTTTTGGCCAAGAGTTGTAGTATTCAAGTATGACTCAAATTAATAAATAGGTAAGAGGCGTTGTGAACTACACAGATGAGCCTAGTTCTGAGGTTCTGGACTTCTTGTCTATAAATAGAAGATCTATGGGATTTTTGTTAGTATCAGAATAGCTTAGAGACTGTTTCTTTATGTGTGGATGTCCACAGGGAACATTTCAGGTTAAAACCATTGATCTGTTCAAAAAGAAGTGTGCTCTTAGCACAGTTCTTAAAACTCCCATGTTATACTCATGGCTCCATTAATGAAGAGTGGAGCTCTGTACTATGTCTTTTTCCAAGTGGATTTGGATGTAGAGAATTACAGTGGGACCCCTAAGTTCAGCTGATGTGAAGGAGTTACTGTTAAAAAAACCAAAAAACAAACACTAAATTCTCATTCTAATTTCTGTGTACATAGAAAAATTGCCATGGTAGTTACAACTAACTGATCATCAAAAAAGAAAAGAGTTAGCATTCTACTCCAGATTACAAGATTGATTAACTAAAAGGGTTTTTTTGTGTCCGTTAAAGTTTTAGCAGAATTTTTAGGACATCATTGCACTGATTTTTGATCAGGTGTTCAAGAACAGTCTGTGAGTCTTAGCCATGTGGTGAACAATACAGTGAAGAGGGATATTTCGTCTGGATGAACTGGGAGAAAGAGAAGTACTACATGATGAAGTGTTCTTGTAGTTTTTGTGTTTGTATCGCTCTTTGTTGGTTTATTTTTGGTGTGCCATCTTCCTTCCTTACCTGAGAGCATAATGAAAACTGATACACTTTGTGAAACCTGTATTATCCAGTAAAATACATAGGTGAGAAGTTCAGTGTTCTCTCTTGAAGTCATAGACTGAGGGAGCAGCTTTGCCTCTTCCCATGATGTTTTGCAGACTTTGTGGCATGGGAGGGACTTACCAGGAATGTCACCAACAAGACTACTGAGAACTCTGAACATGCTCTGTGTCCTGAAGCTTTTGAACATGAAGATTAGCAATGTATGTGTTCTAATAAGTGGCAGATACGGCTTGTAAATCAGTTTGCGAAGGCTCAAGGAAGTGTAATTAATCCTTTAGGTTTTCTTGCCAACATCGCTTTCACTATTAATAATGTTGGAGCATAAGTCATTGTTACTTCATTAGCAGTGTGCCCAGAACTGGAAGAAGTACATAAAACTTGTCTGGGATGGTAAACACAGTGGAGCAAATTTCACTGTGTATGTCTGTGCTGTGCTGCCTCCCTGTTGCAGATTATTGGTTGGGTTTGCCCTCACGTGTGTTTTAGCCACAATGGACAGTTACTCTGGATGTGATGTATGTTTGCAGTAAACTGAGAAAAACTTATATGGATTAGAGGTTAAGGGCTAGCCTTATGCAGGAATTTGATATAATAACCTATAGTAAAGCTAAACTAAATAATACTTCCAGTACAACCACTAAAGTAAAGACTCTTAATTAAATCATTAAGAGCTGCTTTTTTTTGTACATTCAGAATAGGGTATAAAAGGTTTTCCCTTCATTTTACGTGAAAAGTTAGAAACTGTTTCAATGGCATTAATGTAAAAATAAAACCAGTTGGTATTGCACAGAAATTGGATGTTTTGGGAGAACTATGAAAAGCAACATCTGCTGCTGCCACAGTTGTTCTCCATTACTTATTATTTCCATCACTGGCTTCACATGTTGCAGGTCTTAGCAATAATCTTCTTTTTGACTTAGTTTTCCTAATCACTTGCTTTCTTGCACCTTTTAACACCAACCTCTTCTGCTTCTGACTTTTTATGTGAAGTAGCAGACAAGATGTACTTTCCTACTCTTTTCTGAAAAGGATCTTACCCTGTATTTACAGAGGTGGATCGGACTTTATTTCCTGTTTCTGCAGAATTCAGAATAACTCTTTGTTCCATTGAGAAGATTAAGGGCAGTGTTTGATTAAAAAAAAAAAATTAATGAAGTGCCTAACAGAGCTATTATTCATTTTGAAAACCAGTTGCTGTGGTTGCCATAGTAATAACAAGCCCTGTATTAAAGTTATTTTCTATATGTACTGCCTGTATTATAACGTGCTGTTGGGGGAGCTGCAGTTCTGTGCATCTCTGCTTTTGAAAGAATTTTCCAGCTTTTTATAGTTAAAATACCCAAGGAATTTATGTTGTAGGAACATAAAACATGTAAATCTAGTTTATCATATCTATCATGGAGTTGCTCATGCAGGCCATGACTTCATGTAGCCATGTATAGTAATCTCAATGAAATAACAGCTGTATCAAAAATGAATAATACATACAGAGGAATTTTGAACTCCTTTAATATTTCTTATTTCTTACATATTTGTAATGGGTAGAATGATTAGCTTGTAGTTCCAAGAAAAATACTTGTCGACTTGGTTGTTTGGCCTCATGTGTTTTAGGTGTAGTGGGTAATAACTCCACTAATTGCTTGTACAGTTAAAGGCTGGCAAACTAATGGCATATTTTCTTTGTAAAATTCCCCATGAAATATTTATGGAATATGAGAAGCCTTTAAATCTAAATGCAGTAAAAGGATAGTCCTAAGATTTCTGTTAGAACAATTGCTTTAAACTTTTTCTTCCTCAGAGAGAGGAGGTGTATCTGTAAATGTATTGTAGTAAGCCAGATCAAACAATTTTTTTCCTAAATTAATCATATTAATTTGAAGGCTTTTCATACCACATTATACCTTTATTATAAAATATCCTAAAGCAATGTTTCTGTGAAAAGTAACTGCTGTCTCCTAAGCAGAAGTGATAGTTGGCTAGGAGGAGTGAATTGAGATACTTTTTGTCTAAAATCAATGGGGATTTATAGATTCTTTCATACCCATTGGTCACAGAATTATGTCAAATAATGAGGCAGCTGAAAAACAGACTAACAATTGGAGTTTAAACTGTTTCTTCAGAAAGTATCTTTTTAGTTTGAGAAAGAGTTCACAGACAGGGTTTTACAGGTACTGTTTTTGGATCTGGCTTCTTTCATCTGATTCTTCGCTCACTCTTTTAACAAGTGGTTGTGTCTATAATTAGAATGTTTACAAGTGCTCATTTTCAAAATAATTGTTCTGGAAGTTTAGGAAAACATTAATTGTATTGAAACAAGAATATTTTTGCAGTACTCTCTTGATTGAAAATTTGCGTCTGATTTGTAGGTGCTAGAAAACTCTTTTGTAGAGAGTCTGTGCTTGGGAACATGCTTGGTGACTCAAAACTAGGATGTCTAATTCCTTGGGAAATCTACAAGGGGAAGGAGTTGCTCTAATGACAATTCTTTGATGTTATGCTTTGACTGGGGAGAAAGTATTTTAATCAATTAAACTATTTGTCATTGCCTGAAATGTTACAAAGTTCATAAAATAGTTTGGATTGGAAGGGACTCTTAAGCCGTCTAGTTCAATACCCATGCAATTAGCAGGGACATATTCAACTAGGTCAGGTTGGTCCGAGACCCTTGCCCAGACATGGGACATTCACAACTCCTCTGGGCAACCTGTTCCAGTGATTCACCATCTTCACTGTAAGAAATTTTTTCCTTATATCTAGTCTGAAGTCACTGTCTTTCAGATTAAAACTATTACCCCTTGTCATATCAAAACAGATGCTGACAAAAAGTCTGTCCCTGTTTTTCTTATAAGCTCCCTTTAAGTATTGAAAGGCCACAGCAATGCTGCCCAGAGCCTTTTCTTTTCCAGGCTGAACAACTCCAACTCTCTCAGCCTGTCTTAATAGGAGAGGTGGTGAGCTAATGCCTGATGCCACAAGCTAAACAGTTTCCTTTAATGAAAGTTCTTCGTGGTGCAAATACAGCAAGATGCACACATAATACAGTGTCACAATTTTATTAGTTTAATAGGTTAGCATACTTAACAGAAATCATCCAATTAGAAGGACAGTTAATTAAGTAATCCCCCTTATGGTTCTGCCCCCCACTGAAGCTGTCCCTAGCTTCTAGCCCCACATTTATTATGTATATATATATAGTGAAAAAATAGTGGTTCACACTATAGAAGGAAGACTAAATAAGATTCCAGGAAGGTTAGCTTATTGTTCTAAAATTTAGGTAATGGGGTAGGAAAAGTACTATAGTTAGTTAAAGAGCAATGTAACTATATAATAGTAGTCTACAGAGCTACAAATATATGGAAAATGTAAAAAACCCAAAAATCTGTTTAGCATTACAGCCCCTGATCATCTTCATGGCCCGCTGGGCTCACTCTAAGAGGTCCATGTCTTTCTCTTACTGAGGACTCTAGAGCTGGATGCAGCACTCCATGCCCACCTGGGGGTCTCACCAATGTGTAGTAGAGGGGGCAGAATTATGTCCCTTGACCTGCTGGCCGTGCTGCTTTTGATGCAGCCCAGGACACATTTGGCTTTTTCACCTGTCCAGCATCTTGTCCACCAGTACCTGCCAGTCCTTCTCCCATGTTTATTGCCCTAATCCCTCCATCCCCTGGCCTGTCTTGATACTGGTTGGTTGCCCAAGCCCAGGTGCAGGACCTTTCACTTGTTCTTGTTAAACCTGATAACATTCCCATGATCCCACTTCAACCTGTCCAGGTCCCTCTGAATGGCATCCCAGCTCTCAGCTGTGTCAACCACACCACTCAGCTCAGTGTCACTGCAAATTTGCTGAGGGTACACTTGATCCCGCAGTATATGTCACCAACATGGAATGACACTGGGCTCAGTATGAACTCCTGGGGGGCACCACTCATCACTGATCTCCATCTCGACCGTTACTCCCTGGATGTGCTCATTCAAGCAATTCTTCATTCACCAAAGAGTCCATCCATCAAATCCACTTCTGTCTCCAGTATAGAGGATTTTGTGAGGGACCATGTCAAAGGCTCTACAGAAGTCTAAATAGATGACGCCTGTAAAGCCTTTCCTTGTCCACTAATTAATCACCCCACTGTAGAAGGCCAAAATGCTGCTCAGGCAGGACTTGTTTTGGTCAGCTATGCTGGCTGTCTCAAATCACATCGCTGTCCTGCGTGTGCCTTCACCTAGGAAGGTCTTCTGTTCTATGATCTTCCAGGCACAAAAGTGAGGCTGACCAATCCGTAGTGTCCAGGCTCTTCTTTTTTAAAAAATTTAAGTCTCTAGTGTCTCAAGGTAACCTGAGAACTGGAATGTGAGTATTTCAATTATATGTGGTTATTTGATTTTTAGGAACTCACCTGTTGAGTAATTTGTAAGAATAAAGCCCATCTTAAAGGCTGTAATAGAGACACTTGCTGTAAAATTTAGTTATGTATGTCTAATAAAATGCACATGTAGTTAATGTATTTTAACAGCAGTATTAGAATTTGGCTTCACTGTCAGTTTTTTATGTATGTCTAAAATGGTACTCTTGTGTATATGCTTCAATTTTTTTTTTTCTCATCACCAGAAGCATTTTTATTTTATGTTATAGTAGGGTTAGACTAAGTCTTCCAGGAGCAACTTCGGTCCTGCTGTTGTAATTGCTGTTGGAAAGGGCAGGGTCCTTTGTTTTCTTTCCTCTTGTTTTGGTGATGAACCGTCAGAGGAAAGCATAATGTGAATTGATGCTTTAGCAGTAGTGTCATGCAAGGCTCAGACTGTGTGCTTTTGGGGTTTGCTACTACACCTGATAAGGATTCTTGCATAGCCCCTTTGAGTTTTGCTATGTGCTCTTTGTCACTGTCAAAATAGTAGTTGAGCTCACTGTAGTGAAAAGTTAGGACCAGAATTCTGTTTTTTTGGATTAGTCTGGGATTCTGGAATTTCAGAAGACTATGATTTAGGACAGCAGTCAGTGTGAAGAAATAGAACTATCACATACCCAGGGCTAATGGTTTGTAATAGAATTGACTTAACTCTCAGTTGTGCAGTCATCTGTCTAACAGTCCTCTGTCCTGAAAGCAATTACTGTACCACTCATGAAAGCAAAACCAGAAACAAAAGCCTTGAGAAAGTTCAGAAGGATGGCATGAAAACAGAGCAGAGGAGGTTATTAAATACAATAGAAGGTTATTAAGTACAATCCAAAGGTAAAGTTCTGTGTCAAATAAGGAGAGCAGAGAAGAATATGAATCCTGTCAGGCCAAATGAATGGAAGTATTTCTAAAAGAGAGTTTGAGAAACAACTTAGAAACATATAAAAACTAGCTTTAAATGGTTATTCTCAAATACACTGGGAGAAGGAACATCGCTGAAGATTTTGTAGGCCCAGCAGACAATCTAGGTGTAAAAAGAGCTCCCTGAGTGGATAAGGCAGTGGCAAAGCAACATAAATAATTGTTTCTATTCAGCATGGAAGAATGTAGGGATGTATTCGCTCCCAAATCCTACATGATGGATAAACAGAGAATCTGTTTCAAATAAGTGTTATGTTGTAAAAAACCCCATCGTTTGTCCCTGGTTTTCGCTTCCATGACCAGTGTTGAGATTTCCTTCTAGAAAGGGCAGTCCTAATAAACTCACTCCCATAGTGGGTTACTGTTACTGTTTGGACTTTGTGATAGCCCAAGCTGTCCTTAATTAACGGAGGTGTATGTTTATTGCAGAATAGGATCAGGAGGGAGGGTTGGAAAATAAGCTGTGTTCCAATTTGCTTTTGTATTTCCTATCTTTGGCCTTAAATGAGTTCCTTAAAACTAAGTGGAATTTTTGTACTGGGTGATTTGGAATCATCTGTCACTCAATTAATCATATGCTTCACATTTCTGATGGTGACAGTAGATCTGCATGTTTTCCTTTTTTATACTTTTTCTTACTTCACGTGTGCTGTTTTCAGAGGTTGGTACCCACGTTTGGGCATGGATTCCTATTGAGGTGAGTTAAGGGTGGAGCAAAAATACGGAAAGGTGAAAGATTAGAGTGGGTTCGGTGGGTATAGAGTTGAGAATTGACAACTGTGTTACTAGAAAATAATAAAAGTGCTTGCTGAGTTACAATTTATTTTCTATTTTCTTCATATACTAACTACATAGTTTGTAAATGGTATGATTGTGCACAAAGGTAGCCAAAACTTGAAACTTGAGCAAAATGATTGTGTAAGGAAGTAATAAACTAATGCACAAGATAAGTTTTCATTCAGCCTGGACACAAATAGATTAGGCCCAGTAAAGCATATTTGTTCATAAATACTGCACAAGGGCAAGTAGAGCAGGAATGTGCACAGTTGGAGATTTTGATTTTGAAGACTTGAGGCTTTCATTGGTATTAAAACAACTGGAGCTAACTGTTATGCTTTGGGATGGAAGGGAAATAGATGTATATAATTTGTAGATTTTTTAGTTAAGGCAGATATCTCTTTTTTATTGTTTTTTTTAAATAAATGATACAAAATACTGTTTTTCTACTCTTGTTCATATTATATGTTTATTTTGCCTTTACATCTTCTGACCAGTTCCTGCCTTTCTGGTTTTTAGAAGAATATAACCAGTGATACTGTTACTTACGCTGTAGTGCTTGGTGTGGTGTGGATTTACTTGGAATCAGATCATGGGTGGAATTGCAGAAGTGGTAGGGGCTGCAAGCCAATACTAAAGCTGCTTGGAGGCTGAGCAAACTCCCTGGGGTGTGGAGAACTACTGTAGGTGATGTGAGAAATTGCTGTATATAAGAAACCACAACGTGATGGCACCCTATGGTATGCCTGGATTTCACAAGTAGGAATTTCACAAAGAGGAATTGTGTGAGAGGTGCCCAAACAGTGCCATTGTATGGAGAGAGGTGCTGAGAGATCACTTAGGGAAGTGCAGTGTAACAAGAGCAATGGTGCCTGATAATCATTTCTGAAATGCCATATATAGGAATAAAATCCCAATATTGCCAGGTGGAACGTGCCCGGGCTTGTCTGGCCCTTGCCGCCCGGCCAGGGGTAGCTGCTGTGGTGTTTTCCACAGTGATACCCCTGGCTAGCTGGATACAGCAGCTGGCACTGGAAACCAAGTCAAGGCTTGTAGGAACACAGGCTTTACCTCTGAGGAAGTCCTTAGGCTAGGTGAAGAGAAATAGGAGTGGATTCCAACGGAGGGTTAAATCCGGAGTTTATTCCAAGTTCACAGACATCTCAATCCTAGTAACTGCTCCATTAAAATACCAACCACGTGTCCTGATTGTCTTTTTAAGCTCCGGGCAGGGGGAGGGGAGGGACTGGTGAGCCACCAACCAGGTGGGAGGGGGGAAGGCTCAGGGGACAATGACACCTGGACGGGCCAATGACCCCAGAGCTGAGGGGCTTCCTTTTGAAACTCTGCCACACTACACCCCTGCTGGAATGGACAGCTCTCAGCAGGAGACACGGGGAGGGAAAAGGTATAGCCACGCTCGGGAGACAGGGAAGTCTATGACAGGAAGTTGCGACACACTGCACCAGCCATATTTGGGTGTAGCAGTAGCGAAACTGGGACCATGAAGGGAAGAAATAATTGGAGTGGTTTGTTAAATGGGGCAGAGAAAAGGAAGTAGAAGTGTGCTGGAAAAAGATCAAAAAATGGAGAACAGGGTTAAGGGATGTGACCAGCTGCTGTCTGGGGTTCGTATTGGGCAACTTGTGTGTGATGATCGCAGCTGGAGTATGACGATAAATTAAACTTCTTTCAGTTGCTTATTGCATCTTTTCTCATTGAATCCTTGTATTTGCCGTGACAGCATACTCATAATAAAGTGTATTTGTTGTGCCAGCCTGTAACTTCTTGAATTTATCTCTTAATCTGTGTTTAATGTCTGTACAAGTTCTGCTTTCATTGTTTCTTTTAGACTTTGGTTCACACTGAACTGTGGTAGTGTCATATTTTTCTAATGTTACTGATCCTTTGGTCATTTTTTTATTCTTCCAATGCCTCTCAACTCCTTGAGAGGAAGGATAAGGGGGGAATTTATTGTGAACTGTGAAATTTCTTGGGGTTATGTGTATAAGCATGCTTTCATGCTTTCTCCATCCAAGCATATTTAGCGTGCAGAAGTACTGTGAACTTCTTAATGTTTTTTGAAAGCATATGTTGCTGCTCCTTATTTTGTGTAGACTTTAATAATATTACAACTGCTTTACCTGCTTTCATACACTGTATTCCTTTCACATGTATTTCTCAAAAATATTTGGAAGAATAATACATTTATGTAGTAAGTTGCCAACTGTGACAATATAAGGCATGCATACCAAACAGTAATGCTGAGAAATACTCCAGGGAGTTACCTTATCACACTCAGTACCTATTACCATAGGTGTCCCTATGGATAGCAATTATCCAGTATTTTATTAATTCGTTAGGATTACCCTATATTTCTGTAATCACTGGATTTTCTAAGAAGACCATTGTTGTGAATGCCTTTATGGTAATATGAATGCATCTGTGTATGTAAATTGATAGTAATTTCCTTGCTTCTCATGAAACCATTGTGTTTTAATAGATGAATTGAGAAAATTGAGTTGGTCTGGCATTCCCAAACGAGTTCGTCCAATTGCATGGAAGCTTCTTTCAGTAAGTTGTATTTTTTTTTATTTTATTCTTCCTCTGCATTTAGTACTAATAGCTTTTTAAAGCATTGCAAAAGATTTTGCATGAATTGTAATCCATCAGTGATAGTTGGAAACGTGTCTTGTGCTGAATTGTAATAGAAGTTATGTTCTTTTACTCAATTTCAGGATTAATCTATCAAAATGAAAGGAGGGGGATGAGAAGTAGTAGTAAGTCGTACCAGCTGTATATCTTTATTTTTCAGCCTGGCTTTCTGTGAAAGAAGCACTTGTGATAACAGTGGCTTCTTTCAACCAGTTTTGATGGAATGGTAGAGAGTTCAAAGACAAGTACATTCTTAATAGTTTTCTAGAAAATAGACGCACAGTAGGGAAAGCGAAGACTATCAGCGTCCTATGAAAGGCTTCATTCTGACTTCACATTAAAGTAACTGCAAGAAAGGATTAACACTGTAGTGAGGAAAAGCAGTGATAGCATCTATAGGTTTTTTTGGCTGATTCTTCTATAGTGCTTTAAGATGGAGAATTCTGAACCGCTGTGTCAATTGAGTTGTGGCATTGGCTCTCCTGGTGTCAGACTTTTGAGGCAGTTCAGAGACAACCTCAATAAAAAGCTAATCACTTTTTTGTGGTGTGAGTTTTGGCTGGCTGAGCACTCTTCCCTTTTCCCTATGGCCAGAGGACTTTGCAATGGCTGTATCTTGGGAGTAGGTTGGAAGTACGAGGGAGGTGTTTCAGTTGGGTGTGTGGGAAAATCTTGTGGAAATATGTGATTCACTGGGTTTGGTGTTACAGAATAGGATTTTTTTTATCTTGGTGTTTGCGCTATGTTTAAAAAGGTTCTGCAAAAATGCAGTTCTTCATAGAGGTATTTTTCATGTCTATCTTTTCAACCATAATGCTTGTAATGACAACTAGTTAAGCATTTTAGCTGTTACTTGTCTGCCTGTGGTTGGGAGAAAGTTTATGAGGATGTTTGTATAAAAAAGAAGCAGAATTCTCGTGATGTATACTCTCCAGAGGCTGTGAAAGACACTTTTTCAACAAATCTTTGTGCATTTAAGAACTGTTTAAAATTCTGAATTATACTCACACACCAGTTTAGCACTATCGAATTTCTCAGAGAGTAGACTTAAATAGCTTTGCTTTTTATAGAATAATTCTGTAGGGAATGCAAAGTATTTACTTCAGATTGACACTGATTTCCAGTGCCTGAAAGAGTCTTTCTTGTTGATGAGTTCTACTAAATTTGCAGCTTAGTTCCTTCTAATGCTAAATGCAGATGCAGTTTAATGGTGGATGTTCAAATATCCTGCTGTAATTGAAATTAAACATGGAGCTTACAATTTATTTTAGTTCTATTTCCAAAGCTATATGTGATTTTGGTTGTAAAAAAGGCATTTTTTTCTCTTGAGGTTTAGGATGTCTGTTTTGAAATACTAAAAGTAAGAAAAATTATGACTAACTCAAAATTGACTTTGAAACGTAGTAAGCTAAAGCATAAGCATTTTAAGTTCTGAATCAGAAGTCTGACAGTGGGGTTTAGAGAGTTGGAATTATGCAAATTATAAAAATATAAAATGAGCTGACTCCTCTTTCTTTCTTGTAAGAGCATAGGCTTTCCTGGAGCTTTAACTTAAATCCAAAAGTTGATTTTAATTTAGTATTCCTGGTCTAGAAAATGCCTAAGTGTAGAGTTCTCTTGCTCT
This sequence comes from Cardinalis cardinalis, assembly GCA_014549065.1. Classification (NCBI taxonomy): domain Eukaryota; kingdom Metazoa; phylum Chordata; class Aves; order Passeriformes; family Cardinalidae; genus Cardinalis; species Cardinalis cardinalis. The sequence goes on from JACDOX010000150.1 coordinate 139,481, forward strand.
GTTACTTTAACAATTCCAGAATCTATTTCAGTTCAATTTGCAACTTCATCTTGCCTCATCTCTGCAAAAACCTGCTTTCAGATTGCTTCTTTTGTACTTTATCAATTAAGTGGATTTTTTTTTTTTGAGTAAGAGAGTTATGAAACTGGCTTTTTTTGTTTGTTTGTTTGTTTTTTCTACCTCCAAATGGCAATATTTTGAAAATTCTTAGCTTTTCTTAATAAATCCTGCTGTGGTTTCTTATCTATTATGTGGTCCTCATTTAGTATGTTTCGGAAACTCAAAGACAAGTCTTTTAGTAATCATTACTTTTCTATACTGTAAGGCAGCATTTTCTTTCATCTTCTTTCCCAAGTGGGAAAGAAAAATGCTTTCAGTTTTTTTGGTCATAATCTCCACCATGCTTTTCTGGTGGTAACCTGCTGTTAATGTCCCAGGCAAGGGGGACTAATCTGGTAATCCCAGGGAGTGTTTAAAGCCAGGCTGGATGGAGCTCTGAGCAACCTGGTGTAGTAGAAGGGAGGTTGGAGCTAGATGATCTTTAAAGCCTTTTCCAACACAAACCATTTTATGATTCTATACAGTCACCAGGGGCTCCTGGGGAAATAAGTGTTTGTTAAAATCAAGTGGTATTTTGATTAAAGATTTGTTGCAGTACTAAAAAATCAACTAGAGAACTGAAGAAACCAAAGTATATTATGGTTTTAGTATATGTTTATTTCAAAATTATTCATAAGTCTTATTTAAAAAGGCCAAACTTAATTTTTTCTCAGGGAACAGAATATATTTGGTGGTATCTGAGGCAGATGATGATTGTATTGTTTGTAAAACTAGCATAGAAATTGGAATTTTAAAAATATGACTTAAGAAATTGAAAAGTTATTCGTTACATAGTCAGGATGTTAATAATGTTAACAAGTGTTTGATGAGGACAGTTTTTCAGTATAATACTCTGTTGATGTTATGCGTGTCTATTGGTAACAACATATATAAAACAAAGACGTGATTTATTTTTGAAATATAGCAAAAGTGTTAAGCATACTGTACCTAAACAGCAAGAAGAGCTGTAGAGGCTCTCTTCTCTTTTGAATAACAAAACCAAAGATATGTTTGCAAAAGCCTTTGGAGGAAATTAATGAGTAAACGGATTAAACTCTCCACCAATTTATTCGCTGCTGATACGTTGCAAGCCTTCCCAACTTTTAAAAATAAAACCTAATTTGTAAAGTGAACAGGAAACATGGCATGTTGAATTGAAAGATTAGTTCAGTCTTTGAAACCGAATAAAGGCAAAAAGACTTGCTGAGAAAGTATCGGTGTGCTTCAAACAATCACATTTGATTTAAAAAATGAATTATTTTCTAAAGCAACCAAATAAGATATCCTACAGGGAAGAAACCACTACTCTTGAGAATAAATGGGAACACTACTGTTGAGAATAAATAAATTTTATTCAATAAAATTATTGAATAAATTCAATATTTAACACAAAACACTGGGATAGGATATTAAATGTCAGACAAAGTCTTTAGGAAAAAGTGAAGCTGGTGAGGTTTAAAGTACTTGGACTCAAACATAAGTCTGTATATCTTAAAGAAATTCATTTTGCCAAAGAAAGTACCTCTTAAGGTATTTGAAATGTAATATGGCTTGTATACTTATTCTCCTGTCATTATAAATGAAGTAATTAAAGAGTACACGGATAACATTCTTAATACTTTTAATATAGTATCATAGAATTGTATAGGTTGGAAAGGACCTTTAAGGCTGTCTAGTCCAACCATAAACTCAGCACTGCCAAGTCCACCACTAAACCGTGTCCCTAGGGGCCACATCTGTGTGTCTTTTACTACCTCCAGGGATGGTGACTCAGCCCCTTCCTTGGGCAGCCTGTTCCAGTGCTTGATAATCCTTTCCATGAAGAAGTTTTTCCTAATATTGAATCTAGGCCTCCCTGGCTAATGTATATAATTCCTACTTAAAGGCAATTGAGTTAATACACAGTGTTTAAAAATTTAATAAAATTGCTCCAATACTGGCCACATAGAAATTAAGGAACTCGCATGTTATTAAAGTTACCTAAACTTATTTATTTAAGCTTTTCACTTCAAAAATCAATACCATCTTAGTATTTTTGATGAGAAATTGCATTTTGTAGAATAAAAAAGGAAAGGCAAAAAAACCCCAGTGTCTGTTTTTATAAGATGTTTGTATCTGAACTTTTATGTGAGTTGGAAGGGTTAGAAAAAATAGTTTAGTAAAGGATTATTTTGATTTGTGTGGGAGTACGTGGCACTGCGTCAGTTTGTTAGATCTCCTGTCGCATGGAATCAAATGCCAGCAGTGCTTTTTGTAAGGCAGAGAATAATATCTTAATAATTTCACTGTTTTTTCAGGGCTATCTTCCTGCAAATGTGGACCGAAGAGAAAGCACTTTACAAAGAAAACGCAAAGAGTATTTTGCATTTGTTGAACAATACTATGATTCCAGAAATGATGAAAACCACCAAGATACCTACAGACAGGTAGAACATCTGATTGAATTGACTTTTATCTACAGAACACTTGCTAAAGGACTTAAAGATTATTTTTGAACTTTGCTGCTGTTTTTCTCGGTTTCTTTAATCTTATCAGGTAGACAACCCTCTAATAATTTTCCTAAATTTTAGAAGAAAAATATAAAGTAGTTTTCATCTGAAATTCAAAATAGTGGATTTCTTTTAATGTTAGCATTAGTGTTGCCATGGTTTTCTGTTTAAAAATAGTTGCATTTTCAAATCTTTTATCTCCTGCTCAAACCCTCTTTCAAATAAGTGAAAATGGACATGGAAAGTACAACAGTGACTGTTTCTTACTGGCTCCAAACTTCTGCATAAGAAGTTGAGACTGTATATGATGTGCAACATAAATAAACATAGGGATGTCAAACTTGCACACTCACCCAGATAAGCGGATAACTTTTCTTCAAGTTTTGTATTGAAATGAGTAGTTTGTAACAGTGAGCAATGATACTTCAGTCTTCCTTGGGACAAAAGAAGCTAAGATCTTTCTTTCAGCTTCAAGACTAATCTTTAGTAGCAAGAAGTATGTAGCATCACTTGTGAATAGCTTGTGAATAGAAGACAAAATCATCACTTGAGCACTCTGTTGCATAAAAGTCCTTCGTGAAGAGTGGAAAAAACTTTAGGAATAGTGGTATTTTTGTGCTCTCTTCTTGATTGTCAAACACATTAAAATAGGTGCTAAACTCTTCTTTTACCTTTGGACTTGATGATCTTACAGGTCTTTTCCATTCTAAATGATTCTATGACAATGGGAGTTGAATATGACTTTGCAGAAGTAGTAGTATGTATTTACACATAATTACCCTAAGGTAATGAGTATTGCCAATATGATTATAATTTGCAAATAATTAAAATGTGATGTAAGGATCCTGGAATGTGAATACAAATATATGTGTTTTTAAATTTTGCTTCATTGAAAAATTAACTTAAAGATTTGGCTGTATGTTTTGAAATAGAGTAAAAATCCATGTTATCCCAAAAGTAATGATACAATGGAATTACAACTAATAGTGTAAACCAACAGAGTTATTTTAAGTATCATGTTGCTTAGAAAGTGTGCTGTTGGTTCCTTTTACAGTATTCTTCTTTGTCTAATTAGATCCACATAGATATACCACGCATGAGTCCTGAAGTTTTAAGACTTCAGCCCAAAGTAACAGAGGTAAGAATGATATATTTTCTTTTTGTTAGAGGAAACATTTTATTAATGAATCTGATAGCAGAGTTTGATTAATAATTGATTTCATTACTCTTGCGATTTTGACTTCAGAACTAGCTTAAAGAGGTAAAAAAAAATTAGGACATATAAGTAGAGGTTAAGAATAGCAGTGTAAGTATGAGTAATAAAAGCAAAGGCACCTCATTAATTTCCTGTATTGAATCTGTCAGTTTCTATTGTGGTCTTGTGCCCTTGAGGGTTTTTCCCTCTTTTTTTCCTTCTTATATATTTTGTTAATACTGTGTTTCTTAAGTAATCCAGAGCATAGTCCTGTGGTTCCATGTAATTGTCAAAATCGTTTAAGGTCTGGAAGTTCTTAGAGTGTTCCACTTGGGAAGTTCTCCTTTTTGAATTTGTAGCGGGACTGGTTTGAATGCCTTACCTGATTTTTGCGTCCTTGTAAGTTTTGTATGTTGAGTACACAATTTAAATTGTTTTGCTACTATTATAACTATAAAATTAATGTAAATATATAATAATGTGATTACATGTGATTAATGGTAAATTTATTAATCAAGTTGGCCTATATTGTTGGGGAATTGAATCTCATGGGGACTTTTCATTTTGAAGTATATAGGTCATAAATAGCATTGATTAACCTTTTTCAATTATTTCATTTAATTCTCCAACTTACTCTCCTTTCTAATGGTTCTAGTTAGACCTTGAAATGTATTGCCATGAAGCTTCTGTTCATACAGTTACAGATGCAAATAGAACATAATCTGGTAGTTCATTACGAGAACTTAAATGCAGAACTAGCTTTCATTTGGTTTTCCGTTGTTCCAATTATTTGTTTAATGGCAGTGGTCTTCCACACTTTGGAGAATTGGTTTGAAGAAATAGCCTAGTACAGTGTTTCAAAAGAAAAACCTATAAATGTAGGGCTGTCCACTTGCTTTCTGCACAGTGATGTTTGACTTGGGCTGTTCTAGGGACGGATTGAGGAGTAGTATAAATACAACCAAGAGACAATAACAAAGCAATACTGGCAAGATATAAACCATTGAAGAAATTAATTAGATCAGGGCTACTGAGAGAATGAGCTTGCATCTGTCTTTTACTCTCTCTGTGATCTTAACCAAACTCTACTTACTTAATGCCTTTGTAAAAAAGGGTCATACCACCCAATTTCTCCAATGTTTCTTTCTCTTGCTTTCTGAGTTTCTGGAGACCTACCATAGTGCCATCAAATCCCTCAGGCCCCACAGGGATCCTTTCTTCCTCCCAAGGGGTCTTGCAATAGGGTGTGTTGTTCCCAGAGCCGATTCTTCTAGAGAGAGAAAAGATGGTGCTGGTCTCTGGTGAGCAGCAGTCATTCCCACCTTTTTAAGGTGAGACTGTAAGAGTTATAAAGAGGAAAGGGGAATCAGAGTGAAGGTCAAAGACAGATTTTTAAAGGATTACACTATCTGCGAAACCATTGCTGTGGATGAGATTTTAAATACTTCTGATGCTGCAAAGGTTTAGGGTAATGATACTACTTCATCTCATTCTATGGGAAGAATCTCCCATAGAATGAGATGAAGAAACTGTAGTTGATGGGACTGGACAAAAGCACTGGTTAAAGCTTCAGAAAGAAAGCACATGTATAAACCTTACAGTCTCCTGACTTAAATTTTCAAATGCTGCTATTCCATGATTTTTGCTATTCTTGGTGGTATTAGTCTCTATTGCCAAAGAACTTTTAATTAGAGTTAATAAGGCTGTTTTAATTTCTTATCTCATCTTGTTTGGTTTCTGTAATAAAATGTTATGTTACAGTTTAGAAAAAGATATTTTGAATCTGGTGTGCTGAAATAACTAGTTTTTATGTGTTTCTTTTAAATTCAGTTTAAAGTGTTTCTTTTTTATAGGAGTTGAATGGATCCTGAGTGAGGACAAGGTAGTGTTTGAGCAAGGATTTGAAGGACTAAAAATGCCTTAATAGTGTCCCTGAAAAGGACAATGGAAGAGTGGGAGGTGGTCTTTCATATAGTGTGGTCAAGTTATTTTAAAGACTACTTATTATTTAGTTGTAACAAAATCGATGAGCTAATAGACTGGTCTAATTTATTATCTCTTACTTTAACTGTATTTTGTTGAAGTGGAAAGCACATGGCTGTGTACTCCCCATCTATGCTTGCACATTATGCATAATAGTTTCAAGAAAACTGCACAATTTAAAATAGTTTAAATTTTGTCCTCCCTCTCTTTTTTTTTTCCTTTCCCTCCTCTACTTAGAAAACAAAAAGCGAATTTTCCGAAGCTTTTGAATTAAGACTTTGGAGGTTTTGAAGTTCCTCTGAGGTGGGAAAACCCACAAGTAATTCAAACCTTCATTTAAGCTGATTGATTCTTTTCTTTATGTATATGAATATAATTCTTGCTGTAATTATGAATGAGAGTCAAATTCAAAAGAGAATAATAGATTGGTAATGACATCTCATGAGATGTAGTGGTTCATAGTAGAAAAATAATTCCAGGTTTTGTTGCTGGTTTGGAAATCAAGAAGGGATCCTTTTGGGAAAGTGACCTTTTTAATGAGTCCTATTTGAATACAGGCATGAGTGTTGTATAGAAACTTAAATCAGCCTGCTGTTCACGTTTTTAGTGCTCATTTTTATTGATTCACAACAGTAAATGAAACTTTATGAAAATGGATAGGAAACTGAAAATGCTATTCAGTGTGTATTTCAGAATTTCTGATTGGAAGTATTTGGGGATATTAAAGCTGATGTACCATCATTAAGTGGTGCTTCCTGCTCAAAAATATACCCCCCCCCAAACAAAGGCAAACACCCCCCCTGGATTTTTAAAACATTTTAAAATCCATAGGCTTCTCAATTTGCAGTGCAAACTGTATCTTATCAGATTCTGAGGAAATGAAGGGTTGATGGTACAAATTTGTGAATTGTTTGACTTCAGACATGCCTTAATGAAAAAACACTATGTTTATAGTTTCTGCAGTGGGTATTTTGAGTGATTGTTCTCACTGAATTTGGTTGGTTGTTGACTGTGCATATTTTGTAGCCCCATCACACCAGGAGTTTTTTATTTAGCCTAGTGCATAACCTATTCTACATTCTGCAATTGCTACTTTAGTAGGTTTCTCTAGTTAGCTGATTCTGATATTTGTTTTTTGAGAAAGTTGTCAATATTTGCAGTTTGTTAAACATGTCCTTTTTCAGAAGTGAAACACAGAATGATAATTCTCATAATACTGAGAAACTACTGTTGCTGGAAGTAGAAGTGGCAATGGACAGAAGCAGGCAGAGTAGCTGTGAGCTAACTAACCTTGCTAGATTGGCAGTTTTCCAGTAATAGTTAAAAATTACATAAACAACTGTAATTTCATCAGGATATGATTATGTTAAATGTAAAAGCATGTTGTAAAAGTCTAAGTGTAAAATCTTTATACAGTTATTGATAGACATTGAAACACCACTGGCTATTGCTTAAAGGGCAGAGGTTAGTTTTGGTTTTTTTTTTATTTAATTTGCAGCTCTTGTTAAAATGAATGAGGTGACAGAACTAGTACCAAGAATTTGTAGCTGAGGGATAAGCATCTTGGCTAATGGCAACAAGAGGCTTTTATGGAGATTTGCTAATGAGTACTTCCCTTTTTGCTTAATCTCTGAAATCACACTGCACAAAAGCTGAATCTCAATTGGAGTTGTAATGGATTAGATGTGAGCTGTCTTAAGGTTTGTTTTTCACTGCCCAGCAAAACTTTTTGTGTTGTTGACTGTCTCCCCTGTTTCGTGAATTTTCAGCCAGGGAAACACAAAACCTGGGGGACAGTTGACTCTTGAAAGAAAGCCTATAGGAGAAGGATAGATGTTGATATTTGAGACTTGTTTTCAAAGCAGAAGGTGCAAATATAGTTCAGCTTCACTTAACTTATGTGGAAGCCTGTGATGGGAATTTCAAGCACCAGGATGTGAGTCCTTTAGGCCAAGACCTTTCCTTACTTAAAAATGACTGCAAGAGGACTTTTAAACTAAATAATGAATCTTTATTTAAAATTGAATTAAAACAGTCAGCTTCTTAATCTAACAAAAACTTTAGGTGAGATTGAATATGAATAATCCTGACTTCAAAAATAAACTTTCTCCACCTGTTACATCCTTTCAGGGCAGGTCTTTCACTTGCTTTTTTGAAGTCTGAGCATTCATTGACTTCTGGAGTTGCAGCAAATCACAGAATCCTTTGGGTCCTTCCAAAATGTCTCCTTCCTTTAAAATTGAGGCCAGATCTGAAGAGCACTATAGTTTGGGCTGTCATGAATGAGGAAACATTCTTTTGTTTCAGAAGATTATATATCCCTGATTGCATGGCTGTAGTTAGGACAAAGCATGTAGCAGCTTTCACTCTGCTGCTTATTTGCAGTCTTTCAAAGGCACATAATATCTTCAGAAGCAAATAATTGAGACAAGATACAGCCTGTCACAGACCTAAATGGAATCAGAAAAAAGTTCTCTGATTTCTGTGCTCTCTTCTCCTCTGACACTGAGATACAGTTTGGCCTCATGAGCTTTTGCAGATCCTAAACTTCAGTTACAGATACCTAAGCTTCAGTTTACGGAGTTGAGAGGGTGAAGTTCTGTGATATGCAGGCAGTTGCCTTATTTCTACATTTTTCTGGTTGTTTGAGGTTTTTCATTTACTAGCATGCAGATGCCTGGAGTGTAAAACTCCACACTGGAGTATTAGGCAAGCTTAACTTTCATGGAATCTCTTTTTATGGGCATGTTATTAAAAAAATCTAAACTTTATCAAGTCCTTCTTTCTGTTACTTAGGGATAAATATAATATCTAGTAGAATACTTCTTTCAAAGAGATGAAAAATTATGGGAAGATAATTTCATATTTCTTTCCCTTGAGAAAAGAGGAATTTTGTATTACTGGAAAAGATCCAGTGAATAAGAGCTACTTTGTATTAACTACTGTAACTGGATTATATACTAGGCTGGTTTTAACATGTGCTAATACTCTGCAAATGCTTCCTTTTGAAGAACTGAGAAGCTTACATAGCATTGGGAGCTGGTTATGAATACCAGTGTTCATTTATGCTTTTGTATGCATGGTTTTTATACTACTTAACTCCATGATATGAAGTTTATCTGCAAGGATATTTTCAGTATCCTCATGATGGGAGGCAGATGGTCAGGTACCAATCTCTTCACTCTCAGGACCAGTGACAAGACTCAAAGAAATGGCACAAAGCTGAGTTGGGGAGGTTTAGGTTGGATATCAGGAACAGGCTTTTCACTCCACGAGTGGCTGAACACTGGAACAGGCTCCCCAGGGAAGTGGTCGCAGCACCAGCCTGACAGAGTTCAAAAAGTGTTTGGCCAATGCTCTCAGGCACGTGGGGTGAATTCCTGGGGTGTCCTATACAGGGCCAGGAGTTGGACTTATTGGTCCTGATGGGTCCTTTTCAACTCAGGATATTCTGTGATTCTATGATGTTGTGATAATTTACAAGTGTCTTGTTTAAAATGTGCTTGTCACTTGTTAAATTAAATTGCTGGTTTCTTTAACTCTTTCAGATCTTTGAAAGAATTTTGTTCATCTGGGCAATACGTCATCCAGCCAGTGGATATGTTCAGGGCATAAATGATCTTGTTACTCCTTTTTTTGTCGTCTTCATTTGTGAATACATAGGTAAGATTTTTCTTAATACTGAATTATGAATTAGTATTGGTTTTGAAACATCATTTTTGTTTTAATCTAACAGTTTGGATGAGCTAATCAAAACATAATTTGATACATGAATTTTATCATAAATGTTTGTAATTATAAATCTGTATTCCTTTAAATACATACTGAGAAGCAACCAGATTTTGAGTAGTCAGTGAAGTTCAGGAACCGTCTTGATTTCTGCTTAAGAAGTCTTCACTGTTTTATTTTCTCTTCTAATTCATGCTTTTTTTGAAAACTTTATATTGTGCATATGAACCATACAACAGCAACAAAACAAAAAATGCCTGCCTTGCAGGAAAAAAAACTCCACAAAAACAAAAAAAAGTAACACATGAAACATGGATATTTAAAAATCAGTTGTGGGGAAATTGAAATAAAAGGAACCTATTAAACTGCATCTGTGACTGAAATAATGGCATCCTGGAATTAAGGTCTGAAAAGTAAGACAACAGTAATCAAATTTCTTTGGTTAAGAACTCTGCTCTTCTGAGACTTACAGCTTTAGTAACAATGGTAGTGTCAACAACTGCATTTGTGTTGAGATTTTTGCTTTATGTGTGAATATACTTTTGAAAAAATCAACAACTTAGACATGGCTTAAATCTTAAATTTACAGATTTGTATTTAAGTTGTTATAAGCATTAAGAGAATGACTGTTAACGATAGGTCATTAGTAACTTGGGTATAACTATGGGTATAAAAGGTAAGGTTTAACAGTAAAAGTGATAATGTTAATCTGGTTTGAATTGAAATTATTTTCCTTGTACTTGTGTTTATCATACACACATACAGTGAGAATTTAAGTGTTGTGTATGTAAACTTGAGCAATGTATTGTCTAGCTACTTCAGTGGGGCTACCTACAGTGGATTCTTCATACCTTGTCTGTGCCAGCTATCCATAGGTGTATTAATCCAAATTGATTAATTTTAATGAAGGACAGATTATCCTTGAGTGGATGATAGACTGTCCATTTACTCATTTGCATGGCAACACCTCTGTTGCTTTGTTCATTTCTTGTTTCATAGGAGGATGTTTCATTGCTAAGCAACTAATGAGGACTGCTGTTGCTTTCTCCCTAATCATCTCCTAAGCAGGGTAGAGGCCTACTCCTGAGAATATTTGCAGTTTCTGCCTTTTACTCTCTCATTTGACAGATCATGAAAATGTTCTTAATGATCCTAGAACAGTAGGGTCTCTAGTAGACTTTAGGGTTGCTAATTGAAATATGAAGTTCAAATGAGATGTGATTAGAGAATTGATATTCCATGTTAAATAGGCCATTTAATTAATATGGTAAATAAGTTTGTCTTTACCACCAACTTACATTTGGAGATTCATGATTGTTAATGTATTTGCCACTTTGTCAGGATTGTCATGCTGGAGAGCATAGCTGTTCCTGTTTAGTGGAGAAAGACAAAATGTGAAAACTTTTAACCTTAAAAGAAAGTTGGGGGAAATGTATGAACCTCAGACAACTGTATTCTGAAAGCTCCTTTAAAAACTAGTATCTATATAATAAGAAAAACAGCAAAATCAAGGTTTGATTTTTTTTCAGTGTAGTGGTGGTCATGGCTAAGTGCTAACAGCAGTTACTTCCCCCAGAGACATACAAAAACTTTCAAAGATTTTTCTTTAAATAGCTTTTTGATTTGAAACTTTCTAATATGTTCAAGTTACACTGAGTGATGCACTCAATTTAGAATGAATAAATGAAATGGGGACGTTGCATTTATGAAGTACATCAAAAATCCTGTCATAAAATTACAGGCTTCAAAACTAACACTGTGAATTGGACTTTAGTAATTTATATAGAAATAAACACAGAATTGCAGAATTTTCCTATCAAAAATGCTTACATTGTTAGTGTATTTATATTTACTTCAGTAGCATTCTGTATTTACTTCAGACTTTTACTCTAGATCTCATTTCTTGGTTTTACATGAATATAGGTTTGTACATTAAATAGTTTTATTTATTGCAATCTTTTCACTATGGATTTTTGTATTTTTCTTAATTTAACTGAAACCTTTTTTTGCTGCTGTTCTAAGTCACGTGGATCCTAATCTGCACAGTTGAAAGTAATAATACTTTTATTTTAAGTTCTTTCTCTAGTTAAAAAAAGTCCTAAAGAATTATTAAATATGAATAATAAATTCTTATGATTGACAATGTCATTAATAATAAATCTGTGCTGACTGAGTCATCTGATGGTACATCCTGGTAATTGACAAATCATTTGCAGTTTTGTCAAATATTTTGGTAGGAGGAAAGCCATGTTTATTTTAGCTTTATGACAAATGAAATAGCCCTTAATTAATCCTTAATCTTGCATAACAAGTGTGTGACATAGCTATTCTAGTGATGGGAGTCTTTTTGCTTTGCTAAAGACATCAGCAAACTGTTTGGAAAAGTGGTGTTAAAGAACTTCTGAAGATAAAAATGGCACAGATGAAAATGCTGGTTTACTTTTTGTTCGAATCCAAATGCCATTAAGTCAGTTTTTGGGTGTGTATACAAGTGCTGAAGTCATAGATGTTTTGATGGTTTAGTATGGCTTGAGGTACCTAATTTTAGCACATAGATTCACACATCCAGACTATATTGAGTTATTGAATATAGGAATTGGGTGTGCTAAATGTTCAGGACATTCTTTCAAACTTTCCATCAGTATGATGAAAATGTAATCTGATGATGTCTCATTAGTTTCCAGTTTGCAATAAAAACAGAATGCTGTAACATTTTTAGCAAGATGAAACTTAATTGTCAAATGAAGCCTGGAGAGGGAAAACCATAAATAAAGAAAATTTCAGAAGGGGTAGATACTGGCCCCTACTGGAACACAGTGGTTTGAGTTTTGGTTTTCTGGTCTTAAATTAGGAGGAGGATGATTTTAAACCTTAGCTTTCTTATACCAGATGATTGTGAGTGTGTTGTTCGCAACATTTTAAAAAAATTTTTTCCTCTTCATGAAAAATGCTGGAGGTATTTAATCTTATTTTGTCATACTATAACAGCCTCTTTAGAAAACCAAACACTGGAGGTGCAGGAAAGCTATTCTGGGCTTGCTTCTAACCTCCTGCCTGACATAGTAGTGTTGTAACATGTGCTGTCAGAACAAATGCTAATTACTGTCAGGGCAGTTTTCTTGAAAGCCCTCTGTGTTTGTGGCATATTAGTTTGTGTCAAAGTGAATCTCATCCCTACAGATGCCCCAGAGGGGTTTTGGTTAATGAAATAAGATATACCATGTGACTGCTCACTGTTTGTAGACTTAATGTGGACAAGTAAATTTTGCACTGGATTGCAAGTCCTATTTATTCCAAATTGCCGCAGATGTGCTCTTTGTACACCTTCCTCTTGCCCTGAGGTCCTGTAGAGCTGCATTGTTTCCTAGTGTTAAGATGTGCTGTACAATTACTTGAGGTCTCTTGCTCACCTACACTTCGCTTTATCTGACATTCCAGTACATCATCGTTCACTGGGCTTGTGTGTGTATCTAAAACCACAAAGAGGACCTGGATTTATTCACCATCCAGAGAGATGAAAGTTTCAGAGAAGTACCACCATGATAAGGATGTATGTCAGATTGTTGCTAAGTGGAATAGCTGTATGAAATGATTTTAAGATGCCTAGGAGTACTGGCTCAAGGGAAAATTAGCAGTCAGTAGGAAGTCAAGGCAGAAAATGAACTCTATTGTAGCACTTGGTCATTTTATGACAAATAAAGAATGACAAGAAAAATGAGGCTGCTGAAGACTGGAATGGCGATTGAGATATTGTCTGCAATCTTCTTGAAATAGAGGAGCCTGAGACAAGCTGATGATGCTTAGAAGAACTCATGAACTGAAAACTTCAAGTGGAGAGATCTTACCCTTGTAAGTATTTTTTCTTGTCATCTTAAATCCTTTTGTAGATGGCATTAAATGAAACTTCTGTTACCTAGTGTTTTTTGAATTGATACTGCTATGACTTTATGGGATAATTAATCTAGGCCCAAATCCTAGAAATGTTATAGGATTTATTCCCAGACTACTTTTCCTTTGAGTGAAGAAATGTTCTCTGGTCCTGAAAATGCCTTCATCTGTCTATAACTCCCTTGTTTACTGCTTTTTCCATTCCCTCTCATATGTTACAGGAAGTCTTCCTGCCCTTATAACTGGTATGCAGTCTCATTTTTGTTTTCCTTTTGTCCCTTTCAACAGTGAATAATTGTTTTTAAAACTATTAATTTAGGTTTTTTTTCCCCCACAGTTTGAATACTGTATCAAAAATTGTTATATTCATTGTATAATTGGAGTCCAGTTTTGGAGCATTTTATTGTGGCTGTATCTGAGGTAATTCCTCAGTGTTAGTTAATAAAATATGAAAATTTGTTAGTTAAGCATAATTTTTTTTTTCAGGAGAGTTGTAATTTTTGCGGAATAAATAGATCTGTTTGGAATGTACATAAAACTGAATTTCTGAATGATGAGAAAGCAAGCCAGAGAGCAGAGAATATTAACCCACTGACTTTAGGAAGCTGCTTTTCTTCATACTTACAGGGTTATAAGGTAAAATTTTGTTCAGCATGCATTGTTTCCTTTACAAGACCAAGCTGAAACCTTGATTGCTACAGTATATAAATGAATTTGGGATAATTTATCCTGCTGTCTAAATATTTAGACCTTTATTATTCAGTTCCACCAATTCACTAGTCCTTGCAGAATTATGACTAGGACTTGCACATTGAAAGTTTTGAGGAAAGAAAATAGAAAAGATGTAACATATTGGTAGTTATTTAGAAGAGACTGACTGAAAATGAAGGATGACAAATTGTTTTTATTAACTAGAATAAAGAATTATAACTGGATTAACTGGATGCTTCTCCTTCTCCCAGGGCCTTCAAGTTTCTCCATCTTCTGATTTTTCAGGAGAGAAATTCTGGAAGACTTCCCAGGACTGAGGTTCAGGAATATAAGGGATTTCTTCAGTTTGACGGAATTGCAAAGATTTTATTTGCAATTGTAGTATGCTGTTCAACTTCTCTTTTAATTTTGGCATTAAACTTTGTAATAAACTTCTACTGTTTTTAGGCTTTTCTTTCCTTAAATAAATAAAAGATTTTGCACAATATTGTGTTAAAATGTTTTTATTTACACATTTCTTGAAATGATTCATGAAACCCAAAATGAATTTGCATAAAAGCACGGACATGAAGCACAATTTATATTTTAATGTTTTCCTGCAAGTTGTGAAAGTATTAAGAAAATAAAGGTTTTTTAAAAACCCTTGTAAAATTTTATGAAAAACTATTGAAAATAATTAAAATCACTTTTCTGTCAAATGAAAATTCCATTGTACAAGTTCCATTTAGTCACATTGATTTTTTTCTCCTTAATATGAATTGCTAGTAATGTAGTTTCCATATGCAAAAGTACGTTTCAGTGCTGTTTCTTAATATTTCCATAATTTTATAGTAATACTAATGACATCAGGAAAGTTGACTCAAGTTATCATAAACATGAGCAATATTCCATGAAACATTCTGTGATAATTACATGGAGTATTTTCATCTGTGTGATTTTGGTGAGCAAAGAATGAGGAAATCTTACACAAAGCTGTTGAATTCAAGACTTGAAAGTACTGCAAAGTAAATCTTCTACATAAGTCCAGAAAACATCTGAAGCATTCCTCTGAAAAAGCTGCAATACACACAAGCCACTTGGTGACCTGAATTCTTTTACTTTCCATCAGTTTTCTTTGCTGCACTCTTTGCTTTCATATATTATTGAACACTTAGTATACATACACCTGAATATACGTGTATATGTGTACATATATATTTATAGCTGTAACATGGCATAGAAGTTGTTCAGCATTATCTTAGCTGGCTTTGAGATATCCACTGTTCACCTTTTCAATTTCTAGGAATATGTTGCCCCACTCTCCCACTGTTGCTGGGCCAATCTGTTGTCAGTGAAAGTATTTTGTACTTGCTGCAGGGTAGCTGAAGAGAGAGAGAACTGTAATGAGTAAGGTAGGCAGTACTTGAGTTTGGTTTACATATTGATGACTCCTGCTTTGCACCATGGGAAAGGTCCAGAAGTAAGCAGAAACCTTTGTTAAGCCCACACACAGAGAACTTGGTTACTTCTGTGCTGTGAAGCAGGACTGAT
Organism: Cardinalis cardinalis; assembly: GCA_014549065.1. Lineage (NCBI taxonomy): Eukaryota > Metazoa > Chordata > Aves > Passeriformes > Cardinalidae > Cardinalis > Cardinalis cardinalis. Next base: position 155,105 of record JACDOX010000150.1, read on the forward strand.
TTTGACTGCAGTGGGAAAGCAGTTAGAAATCTTTTTCATTAATTTAAATAGTTTTGAGTTGCAGTTTTTGAAAAAAATCTGAAGTTCCTTCAGGTGAACTACCTGGAAACAAAGACAATATGAATATAGACCTGAACTTTAGTGCTTTAAAAAGAATTCTTTTGAAGCACTTGGACAGATTATACTTTTAAATTGTTAATTTGTTTTTATGTATGTCTCACTTAAGAGCGAATGAATTATTCACAGTCTCTGAGCAATTGTCTTTATTAATATATAATGTTGTTTTTCAGGCCTAATTGGGTAAAGAAACCTTACTATTTTACATCCTTTTATTCACTTTAAACAAGTAGGAGAATCCATGTGAAAATAACTAGTACTGAATTCTTTGAATTGTTTGTCAGCTAGCAGTGCTTGCCATGATCTACTATTCTGTCTAGGGCTGGTTCATAAAGCAAGATATTTGGAGGCATTCCGAACAGAACTGAGGAAAACAGGGACAGTATTAAGACGACATCTCATACTTAGTTTGTGAAGGGATAGGGAATAAGGGAACATAAAGAAAGGCAAATATGTTGGCAGAACTTGTATAATGGAGAGAATTGATTGATAGGAGCCAGTGAACTGTAAATTCCTATTTATCTTTTGATCCTTTTATTTTGTGTTTGAATCTTTATTTTAGTTATTTACTTGGACAAATTAATCTTTATCGTTTAGCATGACTTATTGTAATATTACTTTTTTAGCTGCAGTGGACTCATTCTGTGGTGGTCATTTTGTTCTGGCTTAGAGTTATAAAACTATTAAATTTAAGGAATATGTTTCAATATAGTTACAATAGTATACAAGTCCTAATGAATGTAGTTAAGCTTTACTCAGATACACAGTTTGTGTGTGACTTGAAGGTGGTAGAGTTTATTCCCTACTGTTTTTCCCTGGTTGCTTAACCTACTGGAAGTTTGTCGTGGCATTTAGTATCAGCTGTATGAGTGGACCTGTTGGCATAAAAGTCTACATCTGCTCTCTACAGGCTTTGATAAAATGACGTGATTTACTTTTTTAGTTAGTGGAACTTTGGCTAATTGCACCAACCTAATTTTGGCATAGTTTAGAACATAGTAACCTTGTGAGAAGGTGTCAATAATGAGCAGCTGAACATATGTCTACAAGTAACTGTATAGTATAGTTGGGTGATAGTATATTGCTGCATATGTTTTACTCGTTTATGTATTTGATTCCCTGTCAGGGCTTGGGACAGTGTGAACTGGATTCTTATGTGCTGTAGAATCTCCCAGCTCCCTTTTGTTCTTTCAAGAGGTCAGTGGACCCTGCCTGTTCTACCTTCATTTCTCTGTTCCTTAATCTTCACACTGGAGTCACATATTTGAGTATTTCCAGATTAGGTTTAGTTGGTCAGAAAAGGGTTTGCTTACTGTGTGCTTAGATGGCACAGCTGAAGCAGGGCTTTCTGCTGTCAAAACAGGTGGCTTTGCTTTTTCTTTTCCAGCCCAAACTCTGCATTCCTGTCTTCTCTTTTTGGTCCGCATTACTTTCCTTGGACACAGTTAAACTAGCTGGAGACTAGACCCATGATAAACTGAGTTATTTGACTTCCTGCACTCATCTTGAGAATGAGAGAAGAATATGAGTGCTGATGTGGGGGATAAGAGCATGTCAGGGAAGAAGGGAGAAGCAAGGGTCTGTTTAGTGCCAGGTATCACTGAGACTGCTTTAGCTGTGTGATAACACATGCTCACGATAAGGATTTGTGAATTACGCTTACTTTTTGCTTAGCAGGTTAGGAATCATAGACAGATATGGGATATGGCAACATGCTTTTTATTATTTTGCTTCCTAGTACTGTCTTGAATGACCTTGATTTACTATAGACAGTGCAGTTTTACAAAATCAGTTCTTCTCTCTGGTTCAATTTTCAATTGTCTAATACACGGTTAGATTTCTGAGCTAATTAGAATAGTTCATCTGAAGTGTTGAATGCATTGTTCCATCCAGTAGACTTGGGCTTTGCCCCCTTCCTTTGCTTTTCATATGTAGACTTTTTGTCACATTTTCTATAATTTTACTTTTTTTTTCAAAGTACATTTGTAGTTCTTAGTAATCAAAGTGTTTAAAGTCATATCATATTGATGCAATGGAGAAAGTAACTCCATTGAAGTAAATCTTCATGACCTCCACTGAAACAAAATTAATTCCTTGAAAATCTGTTCAGTTAACCACACAAACTGTAAAATTAAAATTCTTGTTCTTATGAACTGGCACATAGTCTAGCTTGAATAAAGTATGGGCTATGATAAAATATCTTCTTCAGTTTGATTACAGATTAGAGTAGTAATAGTCCTGGATACTTAAATCATCAGGATGTATTAGTTGACAAAGTAGGACGTACCTTAGCTTCACTGTCTTTCAGGAAAAAATTAATGTAATTCAACTAAAATTGTTTTTGTGGATAATTTTAAAAAAGGCTTCTATCTATTTGCAGTAGAGTAAGCCTAATTAAAGTTAGAATTCTCTGGCTGTTGTTAATAATAGCTGTCAGAAGTGAAAAAGAGACATTAGTATTATCTCAAGTATATCCAACTGTTTAATTGCCTGTTATTTTTAGCTTTCTATGTGAGGGAAAATCGGTATTTTGAGTAATGATATTAATTGCTCATTGTTTCTTATGAGTGTCTGTTTAAAACAAGGAAGAAAAAAAAAAACCCAACCTCCCTTAACACCTGAAATTTTAAGGTCTATTAGTCTTTCAAATCTTTTAATTTTTTAAGTGATCCTCAAAGAAAGGGCAATCTGTATAATTTTTTTTCAGAATAGCATCTGCATATGAAGTTGCTGTGCTCCAAGTCTGAAACCTGTCACTTTACCCTACATAAATAAATGTTTCAAAGCAGACTCATACCTAATTATCATATTTTCATTGAAAGTGTAGCAACAGTTGATGCATTTTTGATCTGTGTTTGACTTATAAGCTTTAAAAAATGTATCTAAATTGATTAAGAAAGGTTGGCTGTGGAGAACAGCTTAAAGAGCAGCTATGAAGAAGCAAACCCTTACTTTCTCAAAGATTAAAATCAGTGTTGGACAGAGGATTTTTCAGACCTAATGATTATTGATACCTGGTAGTAATAGCTTCAGTGTACCACTTTTTAAATTAAATTTTCTTTTCTTAAAAATGTATATGACTGACTGTCCTGTGAAGTAGGGAATTAAATGAAAATTTTTAATCTTTGGTGGCATAAGATAGGAATAGAAAAATTGGCAATTGCCATTTCATTAAAATGTTTTTGACTGCATCTGTAGGTGTGAGATTACAGTCAACTTCCTACTCTTCCTAACATTACAAAGTTTTTTTATTAATGTTAGAGCAAAAATAATTGGATTATATTTCCTTAAACATACAACTTCTTGTTATTTGTTGTACTGCTCTCCGCATTCTTGCGAATGGAGGCATCTGCAGGTGGAATTCAGTGTTTTGGGTTAGCCTTTATTTTAATTTGTTTGTTTGTTTTAAATATTTGTTGCATGCTTCCATGTTGTACCAAAGAAGTGTGTCTTGGGAATACTGATCAGTATACTACAGTGTATGGCCCACCCTCCATTTATTTTTTTGTGGTAAAACTGTGATTTAAAGGGAATGCTTTTTTGAAAAGTAACTGGGGAGTTCAAGCCTTTGTAAAGCCCATCTTTTAGATGACTTTCTTAGTTTTTACACTTCAGAGGAAAAGCCAAGTAGGAACTTGGAAGTTACTAATAAAAATTTCTTCAATCATATCAGTGCCTAGAAGTCTATCAGAGAGGCAAAAAGTCTGGAAGAGATCTGATGGAACCTGTAAAATACCACCTCATAGTAGGAGATTGTATGGATTTTTTTCTTAGATATTTCTTGTGAGGAAACTTTCTAAATCCTGTCTCATGGGCAAAATAAGAGGCATTTATTTCAATATTTACTGTAAGAGATGTATAGAAGAAATCTCTGAATTAATAAAAAAAATTCTTAGGTCAAAAGGGACTACTCAAACTTCTGTTGTAAGTAATCAGAATAAATAAGTCAGGTCTAGAATTACTATTGATTTGAAGTGTTTGGTGTTTTCAGCTAATTCAGGTTTGTCTTTTAAATCATTTTTTGTATCATTCAAGATTGCTTTTTTATTCTTCTCTGAGGTATACTAAAAAGAACTTGAGAAAAAAGAATTTTGGTTCCCCATATATATATATATATATTAAAACAAATCTGTCAATGAAAGTCTTCTTTTACTACATAGGATTATGTGTATTTAAATTACTTGCTTTTAAAGTTTGTTTTGAATATATATGTGTGTTTCTAATTTTTCAAATTATCTGTCTAAAGAAGATGTGCTATTTCATGATGCTTAGTGCACACTCCTAGAATTTTAAAAATGAAATTAATTTTATAATATGAATGCTAATGTAAAAAACAGTGCATTTTTCAAGTTTGAAATACATTTTGTGGTTTATATTGTCTCATTTTTGAAGGCAATTAAGAAACTAAGACTCATACTTTGAGGAAGTAATGAGACGTTAGTGAAGGGTATTCTGTTTGAAACTACAGACTGGAAATGTTGGGTCATGGGAATAAATAGAAAAAAATATCTTGAATATTGGTAGAAGCAGTATACTAAAATTGAAGAGAAGCCAAAAAATTTCTTCTGGTATAAAAATGGAAGAATTGTGAAGAAGGAAGTTAATTGCAGTAAATATAGCTATGGGAGAGACATGTATTCCAAAGGGAGCAGCATATTTTAGTTTTGGCTTCTGCATTCCTATTTCTCCTCTCCCCATGGTCTCCATATAGTTATAATTAGTGATCATCTCTTTTTACTGAAGCGGCACAGAAGTGCTTATACTTCCAGATCTAAGACTTCTCAAGAATGCTTTCCAACAGACTGGGAAATTACTTTGATGGCTTTTATGCCATTAAAAGTGGCTTTGACATCCAAATATCACAGCTTTGTGTGTTTATTATGAAGTAACTTGTGGGAAGAAAAGCTAAAAGAGAAAGAGCAATGCTTAAGCAATGACAACATGCTTTACAAATGCCAGAAGTGTAACATTCCAATCCTGTTGCACAGATCAGTAGTAGCTCAAGATCTAAGAAAAGATTTTCAAATTCAGTGGATCAGTGCTTTAAAAAGAATTGTAAGAATTTTTTTTGTCTTCTTTTCAATGGGATACATGGTTAGTAAATAATTTATAGATAAATTTGTCAAAAGTTTGTATGCTGAAACTTCGAGTTGGCTTTGCTTGTAATTTAAATGCAAACCTTTTTTAATCATAGTAATGAAGTCATTGGGTTTTTCATTAGCATGGGGATATTTTGCTGGTTTCTTATTTGAGAAATATGATATTTTAAATTTTTACTTTAAGCTGTGGAAACAAATTTTTAAAGCAGAAGTGAAAAATTATGTACTTGAATACAATAACAAAAAAAAGGAAAAAAATTTTCTTGCAAAACAGTTTTTCTTCTGTAGGCTTTCATTGCATTATTTCATAGAAGCAGAAAGTACTTTATGCTTTTATAGGACATTCGCTTTGACAAATCCCAGTACTTAAAAAAAACTGGCTTATCAATTGTGTTCTCATCAAAAACATTTGTGAATTCATTTATTTGTTCCATCTTTAGTTAATTATGACATAGAAATTTACTGTGGTATGACTGAAATTTAAGGACAACTACCTTTCTTACAATAACGTTTGGAGAAAATTAGAGATCATTCTATTATTTTTGAACAGACAGAGCAGGCTTCTTTTTTCCTAGATGTTTGATTATTTCTTTATCTTGACAATAAACACCTATACAATCGGTAAGAATATGTTTAAAATTTATGAAAAGAGCTAGCCTTGTGTTTTTTTTGCCTCAGAAGCATATGTAGCAGTTTCATTAGAAAAGTATAAGTCACAGTAGATTAAGGTCGTTAAGGAATGCATTCAGCAATTAAACAATAGAAGAAGTAGTTTTTCCTGCAGAGTGCATTCTCTTGAAATTCAGTAGCTGCAGCTTGTGCTAAAAAGCAGAAATAATGGATGTCACTTAATTTCTGTTGTAAATAAGGCAAGAAATCTGTTAGGTGGATTTCTTATTAGCTGTGAATGATGTGGGAGATTACAAAACATGGAAACATGTAATTTTGGTTAAGAAAATTGATATATATTCAATTGAAAATTGGATATTGCACAGTGTGGGTTGCAGGAAACTGCCACAGCCATAGATGTGTGGGGATGTCACTGAGGGACAGTTGTTTCCTCTGCCATCCATTTTTCTTTGAGAAGTTATTTTGTTATGCCATTCAAATGACATAACATTAATGGGTTAAAATAATAATTGCTTCATGGGTGAATGAAGTTATACTTACACAGGGTTATGGTCATATGTAAATGGTTGATGAGCTTATGTGACAGTGGCAAATTTTTCAGTCACAGAAAAAATTACATTTCTGTTTTTATATTCACAAATTCTTGGATAATTTGTATTGCTTTTATATTTACCCAAGTTAGAGTTGAACCTTTGAGCTTTTTAAGTTATCCAGGAAATGTGTTAAACATATTTCTGTTTATGAAATTGTTCAAATGAGTTCTCTTTGCCAGCCTTCTATTAAGTAATTACATGCAATACAATTTCTTTTTTTGACTTTTTAAAAATATATTTTCAGTAAAGAAGTATTAATTTTCAGTAAAGTTCACCCTTGCATGTGCAGATACATATACTCGTTTCTTTTAAATAAATTGTAGCTTCAAGTGCAGTTGATTTTTTCCATCTCCAATAAATAGTTCTTTTTCAAGACTACATTAATTTATGGATTCTCTTTGAAGGCTTTTCCAGTGCTAGGGTGATAGTTCTGAAATAAGTCTCTAATCAATCCCATACCTGAACACAAGGAAGGCCTGTGTTATTGAGGTTTCCTTTAAACTTTTCTGGCCACACTACGGTTTGCTCTTGTCCCACGCTTGGTGTTTTGTCTCTTGTGTGTTTGTGGATATGTGTGCTGATGCTTTAAAAAATTAAATGATGAAGCATAAACTAGTTAATTAAAAATGCAATGTGGGAGACATGTTCAACCTTTAATCTTTCATTTCCTATTCTCCAAGCACCTTTTGGATTTCTCAGGGAATTCCCTTATGTGGCATTCTAAGAAAATACTCATCAGCATCCAGTGCTCACCATGCATACTGGTTGCTAATTATGAGTCCCTTAATTTGGTGTCACATGCACAGCTTCTCCCTGGCAGGCTGTTTTGGTTGACAATAGCAAACCTTTTGAAGTGAGTACTATGAGAAGAATTTGTTCTGATCATTGTGTTTGTTGTTGCTGAAATCCGTTTTTAGGAAGAGCTGCCATCTTACAAGCTTTGAAGACTTCTGTTTCATAGTAATGTCATGCCCAAGCATGTGGTTTATACTCTTCTAATTTCAAACTGCATTTACTGGCTGATTTCTCACCTGTGTGGAAGAGGTTCTCAGTCCTGTATTTGGCATTATGCGAGTTCTGTGAGTCAAAGACATGTTGGCAACGCCAGTTTTAATTCTCCTTTTTACCCTTTGTACTCTTTGGTCATAGAGCTCTTAATCTTCCTCCTGTCTGACTAATGAAGCAGTAATCTCAGTCCAGTCTGCAGCCTATGAGGAACTGATGTCTTTTGTTTAATTTGCAACGTGACCTGAGTGTTTCTGTTTTTCAAATAAATTTACCATCCTTAAAAACAGGTCTGTTTTTGTGTATATATGTGCAGTGGGTTATGAATATTAAATAAAGGCAAATTCTGGATTATTTTGTGTGGAGGAAAAAAAAAAAAGTTAAAATCTAGCGAAGACAAAACCTGGGTAGAAAAGATCTTACTAGCAAGCAATGTAGGCCCGCTAAAGAAAGTCTCTGAATGATTTTCTGATTACTTTCATACAGAATCTGGAATTAGAGGAAAAGTATGTGAAGTAGCTAGTCTTTTGTGACAGAGCAAATTGAGAGTACCTCCAGGGTCATACATTAATTTTGATGAGCATAGATGTTCAGTCCATGTGATCAGGTTTACAGTGTTTTTGGACAGGATGATTTACCTTGCCAGGTCACACAAGATTGTAACAGTTGCCATGTGCAGCAAATTATTTAGAAAATTCATATGAAGAGAATATAATGATTAATGTTTGAAACACTATTCTTACATGGATGCATAAAGATATTCATCTTCCTATTGCATTTGAAGAATATTGTGGAAGATCAGTTGAAAACAAATGTAAGATTACTAACAATGTTAAAATAGACGAGTTGTCAATATATCATGTATGTGATAACATGACTGTTTATAGGGGAATATTTGAAAAGCAGTAAGGTTATGTTTACCTAAGCTTAGACTGATGAGATGATTAAGGTTTTTTAAAAATTTTACCTTTGTGACTGCAGTACCACAAAGAAAAGGGAAGGTGATTCATCCTTAACAGCTCAAGAGCTATTTCTATCAAGATTAATATGTAACTAGGACTTTTTCAATGGGAGATATTGATATGGTAATATACATATTTAATTAGGCAATTGTTACTGAAAGAATTTACATTTAAATGCTCTATTATGTCCTGATTTCCATAGAAAAACATTGCCTTAGTGCAGCAGTGACTGAATAGGTGTTTCATAAGGCTTTTCAAAAACTGAGTTTGGAGTGGAATATGTAAGATCTAGCTGTGGAAATATTACTGTGCACCTCTGCATGCAATCATGTGTGTATGATTTTCTTTGTACTTGCATACTTGGGTGTAACCTTTATGTTAGGTCTGCCTGAAGGTGTAACATCTGAAATAGATTGCAGCACAGTAAGCTCTATACAGAGAAGCACCTGTGCACCTGTGGTCAGAATGGTTTCCTTGCAGTGCTGCAAGGGATATGTAATTTGGGCTTCAGATATATGGTAATTCTTTTTCTACATTTACACAAAACAGTGCTAAAAAAATCCCCAATTTTAAAATGTTCAGCTCATTAACTGATCTAATGTTTTTATGTATTATTTTATATATTGAGTGCATGTAATGAACAATCATATTTTTTGGGGACATTGCAGTCTGTTTTGGGCTTCAGTTTTTTTACCCTGCCATCCATTTATCCCCTACCTCGCACTCCCGTGAATTCATCTGAGTTTTGATGATTCTGAGTGTTGAGAAACAATTTCAAGATAAAAAGCTACAGTTAAAACATTAGTAACACAAATGTTTGTTTCATTTAAAAAAATCCTTTTAGAGAATGTGTGCTTTATTAAAGGAGGTATCTTTAGTAGGAACCTGCTTGGTGTGATGAAGTATGAAAACTATCAAGCTACATTAATTTTTTTCACACTTTATAAAGATCGAGATTTGGTGTCAGTAGCAGGTTTAGAGAAGTTCTGAATGCAAACTACCTTTTTGTTGTTTGCATGTGTTTTTACCCTGATCTGTACTGAAAAGGTAAAATTCCAGCACTCTTTAGAAGAGTTCTCTTACGGCTAAAAGACAAAGATCAGTTGTGAACTTAATTTAACTTTCTGAACAACTTCAATCAAAATCATCCATTAGGCCTAATCTTGAATTAAAACCTACTTTTAATGGAGGCAAGCTGTTTAGCATGTTTATTTTCTGCTGTCATTGGGAAACTAAATTGTAAGTAGCTGTAAGCAGTATTTTTTAAAAATTTGATTGTATCCTTATGTCTCTGTTTTTGTGAGTGGATCCAGTTAGAACTGTTTAGAAGAAGTTAGTCTTTCTGCATGGTGGGAAGTTTTAGAAGCATACCCTGGGAGTGAGTAAAGAAGAGCTAATCCCATGCTTGCAGCAATGCACGTATTCAGATCAGCATGTCACAGACTCCATGCTACAGCAGTTCTCCTCCAGGCAACCAGGCATTTTCCTGTCTTTAACAGTTGTATAGATAACATGATAAAGATCTCCACAGGAAACTGTAGGACTTCATAACTGGGAAGTTTTAGGCAGTGATCTTTTCTCCCCCCAGATACTGCACACACTGGCCTGCTATTTCTGTCCACATTCTTTTATTCAGTCTTTATGTTACTGTCCATTCAGATTTCACTCATTGAAAATAAATTTAAATAATAATAATTTTAATATACTGTTCATCCTGTGCCGACACCYGCTTCGACTGTAGAAGATGCTAGGAGGAGAAGGAAAGATGGAGGTAGGAGTCAAAAGCTTATGTTGTTTATTCGTGGGAATGCTATGTCTGGAGCCCCAATTATTAGAGGGACTAGTCAGTTACCAAACCCTCCGATTATAATTGGCATAACTATGAAGAAAATTATTACAAAAGCATGRGCTGTGACGACTACGTTGTAGACTTGGTCGTCCCCTAGAAGAGCTCCAGGTTGGCCTAGTTCTACTCGAATGAGGAGGCTTAGGGCTGTACCTACCCTAGCCTCCTAAGAATAGGAGTCAAATATTATTCAG